>PVKS010015872.1:0-45043 GCA_004027875.1 Aplodontia rufa
GTGGGTTGCTGGGGTTTGAACCTGTGTACTTGTGCGTTCCGGGCAAGCCCTGCAACCACCGAGCCACCACTCCAGCCCCTAATGACACCTTCTTATGTTGCACAACGGCCAAAGTGAAATTGAGTTCTATCACAATAAGAAAGTTCCGTTTAATAGAAAAATATTTTACATTGTTTACATTTTAAAATTTAAATTTAAATTAATAAAAATTAAATGAAGAATTCATTTCTTCAGTGACGCTAGTTCCATGTCAACTGCTTAAAAGCCACATGTGGCTACCATACTGGGCAGCACAGCACAGACCTACCACATCATATACAGTCATCAAATATCCTTTGAATAGATAGACCCAGGTGTATATTTTCCCCTAACTTGGTATTTGAATCCTGCAAATTAAAGCCTAAGCATAGCTGCTCATGATGCTCAATTCTATTCTAATCTCAGATCAGTGACCCAGAGATAATATTGAATTTATGATAGCCAGGGGGATCCAGAGGTTGGAATGCCACAGTCTCCAGCAGCTTCAGCCGCATGGTGTAACGGGGGAAAGCCTTGGTCCATGGGCCCTGCGACTGGGGTTGGAGGCTCCATCAGAGCTCATTAGCTGTGTGTGCTAGATTCCCCTTCTTTAAAAGAGACTGCTTATGACACTTCACACATTTGCTATGAGGATCAAATAAAAATATTTCTATTTGTAAGTTTTAAAACACAGCCCAAATGCTCATGTTTTTATCTTGTCTGTGCCAGTCGGAAAGCTGTCTTGGGCTGACTGCCACACCATTCAGAAAGTGCCTTTGTCATAGGATGCAGGAAGTCTTTGTCATGGGGTCAGGGAAGCCCATGTCACTGGCAGAGCACGTGAGGATGCAGTCCACACCAGAACGAGGTCTGACTATGAGTCCATCATGGTTACATAACTGTTATTTTTTCCCCCAGGAAGTGGAATTTAATAGTTACGAGTGTGGAGCCTGGAGTAGCGGTGGCTCAGCAGTTACAGTGCTTGCCTGGCATGCATGAGGGCACAAGTTCAAACCTCAGCACCGCATATACAACGAAGTCTTGGAGCAATGAAAACCACATGAAAAACTAAATAAAATTGATTTCTCTCTCTCTCTCTCTGTCTCTCTCTCTCTCCCTCTCTTTTAAAATAGTTATGAGCATGGGCTTGAGATTCACATTACCTGGTTTTAAATCCCCAACTGTTACAAGCTTTGTGATTAGGATTCAGCCGTTGCCTGACTATGTGCATATTTTTAACATTACTGATCTTTTCATTTCTCTCCTCTGTGAAATGGGGTAACAGTGGGAGCTTTCTCCTAAGGCTGATAAAAGAGTAAGAGAAGTCTGATAAAGTGTTAAAAAGGGTGCCTGGTAAGTTCTCAGAGAAAGGCTATCGATTGTTTTCCTGACTGAATTCACCCTGGATGAGTTTCTGGAAATTTCCTTGTTTTGTGATTCCTCTATTTTAGGAAATCACAGATCCTGAGATCCAGTTTGTCCCTAGAGGAGACAATTCCTGTTCCATTTTCCTCAGAATAGATTATCTGTTAAAACAATGCTTTGGGGGCCATAGCACCAACCCAAAAGTAATCTGACCTAAACCAAACCCAAATTGTAACCCAATACCTAAACATTAAACCCTACCAGGACACTGAACTGAACCTAACCCTAACCCAGACCAAAACCCTGACCCTGACTTTGACCTTAATCTTACCTAACCCTAACCCTGTCCCTTATCTTAACCCAGAACCTGACAGAAAACCTGACCATCACCCTAAACGAAGTGATAACCCTAATCTGAACACTAACCCTACCCCTAAACTCTGAACCCTGAACTTATCCTAAACAGACCTTGACTCTTACCCTCACTGTCAAGCGGGACCTAGACCTTGAACTGAATTTGGGGGCTGAATTCCCCCTGGATAAGCTTCTGGGAATTTGCTTGTTTTGTGATTCCTCTATTTTAGGAAATCACAGATCCTGAGATCCAGTTTGTCCCTAGAGGAGGCAATTCCTGTTCCATTTTCCTCAGAATAGATTGTCTGTTAAAACAATGCTTGCGGGGCTGGAGCAGTGGCTGAGCAGTTACAGCGCTTGCCTGGCATGCTCAAGGACCTGAGTTCGAACCCCTGCACTGAGTACAGAACTAAACATTGGAGAAATGAAGGGCAGATGGAGAAATAATACAACTTGATTCTCTCTTTCTCTGCTTCGGTTGACCTTGGCCGTCAAGTTCACCTCCCGGATGAATTCAGATGTGCTATTATACTATGCAGTGCCAGTCTCTTTACTGGGACTTACCGGAAGGCCTCTTCCCGAGCAGGGGACTGAGAATGAAAGGAAATCCCACTCCTTTATCCACAAACATTTCTTGTGTGCTCACTTCATGGTGGTTTATTTGCTTGGGAGTCGAGTGGGAGAAAAACAGCAAAAAAATTTCCTCACCCTTCTTCTTACTGAAGAAAAGTGGACTGCAAATCTTAGTATGATCAACATATTTTTAGTATGTTCCAAAATTATATATTGATGATACGGAAAGAATTAAGCAGAGTAAGGATGACTGGAAGCGTGAGGTGCAGGGGCGGCTAATAATTTTAACAGAATTCTCAGGGCAGCTGTCACTGAGAGCAGGTTTCCAGGACCATCTTCAGGAGGCCAGGGGGACAACTGCAGATGAAGAAAGGGGTTGGCAGAGGGAAAGGCCACTGGAAAAGTGAGGTGGGAATGTGCCTGTACTGTTCAAAGCACTGCAAAGAGACCAGGGTGCCTGCAGAGGCTGGCAAGGGACAGGGCCGCAGCACGCAGGGCTATGACTTTTCCAGCGAAATTACATGGACACAGAAGATAACCGTGGGGGAGAGATTGTAATCATGTAGTTATTTCAACTCAGATTTGGGCATTAAGAATATAGGTAGAGGGGCTGGAGCGGTGGCTCGGTGGTTACCCGGCAAGCGCAAGTGCACGGGTTTGAATCCCAGCACCCAATACATGGCTAAGTGTCGGAGCATCAAGAGCCATGTGAAAAACTCAATAAAAATTGATTCTCTCTCTCTCTCTCTCTCCATCTCACTGTCCTTCTCTCTTTGGAAAAAATATATATAGGTAGAGGGGCTGGAGCGCTGTCTTGGCAGTTCCTGTACTTGCCTGGCATAAGCGAGGACGCGAGTTCAAACCCCAGCAACCACGTACATAATGAAGTGTCAGAGCATTGAAAGCCACATGAAAAACTAAATAAAATTGATTCTCTATGTCTCTCTCTCATTGTTCTTCTCCCTTTAAAAATATATGTATATATTATATATGTGTGTATATTTTATATACACATATATATTATATCAAATTAAAAGTCAGACTCAGCAACTCAGCAAGACCTTATCTCAAAATAAAAAATAAAAAGAACTGGGGATATGGCTTAGTGGTTATTCACCTCTGGGTTCAATCCCTGGTACAAAGAAAAGAAAAAAAGAATGTAGGTGGATCAGCCAAATTAGACTCTCTGAGCTGTCAGAGGCTCTAAGGGAATTGAGTTCTCTTGCCATCAATCCTAGCTCCATCCGCAGCATTGCCACCATACCGTCACTGCGATGCTCTTGGTCACCCTGGTGATGATGAGGGCTGTTCCGGAGGAAGCCCTCTTTCTGGCTCTTCTGGGTTGAGGAGTCTTCGTTTGTTGAGCTGACATCTGTCTGCTTTTCTTTGCACCCATCCCTTTTACTTCCACCCGCTGGAGGCCTTTCAGAAGAAGCATGACGGTTCCTCCTCGTGACAGCCCTTCAAGTATTTCAAGACAGCTGCCACATCCCTGGGCTTTCTCTTCCCCAAGTGCATCAGCTCCAGTTCCTGCTATTATTTCTCAGATGACAATTATATACAGCAGCAGATCTCTCTCCTGTGACTCTGCTCCAGCTTTGTTTATTTGATGACCAGAAGGGAGCTCGGATGGCTGGGAAAGACCAGGCTAGAGCCATCCCACACTTGCTCTGGGCCAGATTCCAGGCAGCCGTGTGGTAAAGGAGAAAGGCTTTGAAATCAGACAGGCAAGGACTCAGATTCCAGCTCTGCCCCTTCAATGTTGTATGAGGGGTAGTTGCATCTCCTCTGAACCTTTGTTTCTTTTTCTGTGAAGTGACAATGATCGTATCAGACTTGGAGAGTTGAAGGATTTGATGCATTTATGGTTGCCTGGCACCTTGTGCCAAGTTCAAAATTAATTTTATTTCCCTATGACGAGCCTGAGCTTCCCAGTCGCACATCTCGGCAGTCCTCAGCTTACCCTCAGTCCTTTGGTTTTAAATAGAATGTCCGGTGTATCTGATACACAGTACTTATGACTAATTCAGGACCTTCCTGGCAGAGGAGTTTAGGAACATGAACAACCAGATGGAATCCCCCCACTCCCCTAGGACAGCTGAATCCTGCTCCCTCCTGACACCATGGGGTTCACTCTCTTGTCTAGACACAGACTAAATCTGTAGGCTCCTTATGATTTAAAACTCATAATTTAGCTGATCCTCAGGACAGACCTGTGAGCCAGGATGGAACTTCTGTCCTCTTACTTATAAAGACAGGAAGCTTGGAGAGGTAACATGACATGAGCTAGGTCATGCAGCTAGTGGAGCAAGTGTCCCAACACTTAGCAGTTTAAAATAACGAACTTAGCCCGTGCTTCTGTGGACAGGCAATTTACCTTGCGACCCCTCAGGCAGCTCTTCAGAGGCTGGCACTGGGCACATTCCCGCAGCTGCGGTCAGTAAAGGCAGGGTGGTCCTTCCAGGAGTGTCTCCCTGGCCTGGCCAATGGGGCTGGCTGAAAGCTGGGGGAATGGAGGTCCCTGGGCCATATGTCTCTACAAGATTAACCTGGGCTTATTCACACAGGCAGATGTCACAGTTTCCAAGAGCCACCAGAGTGAGTGTTAATGCACAAACGTCACCTAACCTTGGATCAATGCAAAGCACGGTTCAAGATTATAGTCTAAAGAGTAAAGAAGGAGCCTCCACCTCCTGATGGGAGTAACTGCAAGATTGCTTTCCAGAGGAGCAAGAATACAGGTATTGCAAAATTTATGTCTAATTTTACAATTTTCTATAGTTTCTGAGTGGAGAGTATGGAACAGGAAGTGGAGATTATTCAGTCTCTACTTAGGCCAGAGATCTAAGAATGAGCTGAAGTAGTGACTGATGATCAGTGCCTTTTTCTAATTGCTCAATGTATTGTGATCGTGATTCTGCATTATGTGTGTGGCACATTATAAGTTTACAAATACATTTCTGTCCTAATTCGCCAACAGGAATATCAATGAAGCTTGATTAGGAATAGGGAACAAGAGAGACGCAAGCTGAGAGATGGCTTCAATGACACATTTGTCTCAATTTAAGTCAGTAAGCTTTGTTGAGCATCTACTCAGTGCTGGGCTCTACATGATCGTAAATTACATGAACCCAAAGGTGGCTGGATTCTGGTCTAATTGCTCAAGGGAGTCTCAGAAGCCTAGTAAAAGAGATAAACATGGAACAAAACCTAATTATAACGTAGTGGAAAAAATTCTACAAAGATGTGTCATATAAAGTGTTTCAGGAAGCAGACAGGAATAATTAACTATCTTATAAGGTGCAGTCAGAAACAGCTACAGAGAGAAGGTGCTGGTGACAGAGGCAGTTTTAGCTATGCAAAGGCACAGAGGTGTCAGCAAGACACTTTTGGGGACAGCAAGACAACAGGAGCATGGAAGGTGGAGATGGGGAACAGTGTCCAGAGATCGATACTGGCAAGGTTATAAGTAACTTTGAGTATCTTGCTAAAGAATTTAAAATTCAACCTGAGGTTGTTCTGGTTTAGATATCAGGTGTCCCCCCAAAAGCTCACGTGCAAGACAATGCAAGAAAGTGTAGAGATGAAATGACTGGGTTACGAATGTTCTAACTTGATCAGTGCATTGATCCCATAGGGGTTAACTGGGTGATAACGATAGTCGGGTGGCTGGAGGAGCCGGGTCATTGGGGGACACGCCTTTGGATTTATATTTTGTTCTTGGTGAGCAGAGCATGCTCTCTTTCTCCCCTCTCCCTCTTTCCCACCTCTCCTGGTCTCCATGTCCGGAGCTGCTTCCCACCACCACACTCTTCCACCACAATGTCCTGCCTCACCTCAGGACCTCAGGCACCGAGGATTGGAGTCAGCCATCTATGGCCTGAGAGCTCTGAAACTGTGAGCCCCAAAATAAACCTTTCTTCCTCAAATTGCCCTTTTCAGGTCTTTTGAACACAGTAAAGGCTGGCTAAATGGAAATTTATGGGATGACATGGATATTTTAAAGTGGTAGAGAGGGGAACCAAAGGATGTGATTTTATATCTATAGAGCAGAAGAATTGCAGGCGGTGATTAGAAAGGAGAAACAGAGAGGGGGGAAATTAGGTGCTGTTGCCAAGTAAGAGGTGATGATAGGTGGACTCAAGGAACTGCTACAGGCAGGACTGGAAATGGGGATCAATTCCAAAACTACTTTAAAATTCCTTTTAGCCAGCTTTTCCATCACCGTGACCAAAATACCCAACAAGAACAACTTAGAGGAGGGAAAGTTTATTTGGGGTACACAGTTTCAGAAGTCTCAGTCCATAGTCAACTCCATTTCTGGGCCTGATAAGAGGCCACAAGTTGTTTGGAAAGGACATAGAGGGGGAGAACTGCTCAACTCATGGTGGGGATGGGCAAGGGGCCGCCGGTCAGCTGCATCCTTCTAGAGCGCACCCTGGGTGACCCACATCCTCCAGTCACACGCCACCTGCCCACAGATCATTAGCTCACATGATATAATCATATTTTAGAATATTCCTGCATTAACATGGGGCATTTGGGGGCAATGGAAAATATGTTTAATCTGTCTCCACGAGTCCAGCGGTTTTAACAGTTTTGGCATTGCCCAAAGTCCAAGTTCAAAGTCTCATCTGAGGCAAACTCTCAGTATGAGCCCCCATAAAGCCAAAAGTAAGATATATATATCTCCAATATACAGTCCTACAAACCAAACATTCCCATCTAAAAGAAGAGGAATAGGGGAATGGGAAGAAGGGATGGAGTCAAAGCAAGACCAAACCCAAGCCAGACCAACAGCGTCCTAGAATTCTGCCATGAACTCCTCACACAGCAGCTAGGATGCACGGCTCTGAGATGTTCCCTCCGAAGGGCTTGTGTAGCCCTATTCCTCTGACCTTGTCCATCATAATGCACGTGGGCTCCCTTTCAGCTGGGCTCCTCTCACAGCCAGCAGCTTTCTTGATAGCCAGTCCACATCACTGGCACTTCTTCATTCCTGGGGTCTCCATTCCAACATAAGTGTCGCCATCACAGCTACATGCATTGACCTCTCAGAGGCGGCCTGCAAGACGCCAACCCAGCTATTCTTCCGCTGGACTCTCAGACCTTGCTCTGACATCCCAGTGGAAGCCTCCATGCCTCCTTAACTCCAGTATCCTGCATTCCCAGAGAACCTGCTTCAGCTTGTGCAATATCTGGGCTCTGGAATCACAGCTGCCTTGGTCTCTGAGTGCCTTCGTGGCTCAGCATGATAAAACAACTTCCTCAGACTCCCTTTGCAAGCAGGGCATCCCCATGGTGTTCTCAGAGGAAGATTTACTTTTACACCCTTGAGCCCATCATGGCTGTGCTCTTGCCAATTCCTGAAACACCCTCAAGGCATCTGTCCCACTGTCTCTGTGCGAAGTACTGAGCATCACTTTAGGACCTATAATCTCTTCAACGAGCACACATTCCTTGACCCCAGCTTTACATGCACTTTTCTGGCTTAACTACAAGTTTTTAAAATCCTTTAGCCTGTGTTCTGCTCCCAATCAGAGTAAACCTGGCTAAAATCTGCCAGCAATATCCATATCACTGCCTGGAAGCTGCACTGTCTTGAAATTTCCTCTGTCATATTAATTTGTCGATCGTTTTTAAATTCATTCTCACAAAAGTCTCAGGACATGCAAAATGTAGACAAGTCCTTTGCCAGAATATAACACATGTGGCCTCTAGTCCAATTCTCAATAGAGTCCTAACTTCCCTCTGAAACCTCTTGAACACAGTTCACATTCTGGTCTCCTGAGCTCCCATCAGAATTTCCCACTAAGCTCTGCTCACAATATTCTGAAGATTTTCCAACTTGCATCTCTAAACTTCTCAAACTTTCTTACACAAACCAACTGCAAAGGCCTCTGGACTACATGGTAAAGTTAGTCACAGCAATGACCCTTACTCTCAGTACCAATTTCTGTTTCAGTCAGCTTTCCCATCACTGTGACCAAAATATATAGGAACAACTTAGATAAGGGAAAGTCTATTTAGGGCTCATGGTGTTAGAAGTTTCAGTCCATAGGAGGCCAATGCTCTGGGCCCAATGTGAGGCAGCACATCTTAGGTGAAGGACCTAGTAGTTTCGGAAAGCTGGAGAGCTCATAGAAGGATCAGCAAGAAACGAGAGGGGGAGAGAAAGGGAAAAAGAAAGAAAGAAAGAAAGAGGAAGAAAGGAAGGAAGGAAAGAAGAAAGAAAAAAACCAAGCAAGCAAGCAGGCAGATGTATCCTTTTTCAGAGCACGTCCCTCATGTACCACCTCCTCCAGCCATGCACAACCAGGCTACAGCTATCACCAAGTCTTTCAAACTAGGACGGACTGATTAGGTTATAGCTCTCATAATCTAATCATTTCACCTCTGAATACTGCTGCATTAACAAAAGCTTTACAGGGACTTCTCATATCAATACCATCACAGAAGAGGACTTAAGGGATGATTGGATTTGCGGATGAGGAAGAGGGATGAAGAGTCCAAGTTTCCTAGTTTGGACAACTAATTCTGCTGGAACTGGGTTAGCGAAGTCTGGCAAGCAAGCGGGTCATTGGAAGCAAGGGAGAGAATTGGTGAAAGGGCTGGGGAGGATGGAGGGGAGACTTAGTTCACGCCATGTTCCAATGAGGGACCCACAGAAAAGAATCACACTAGCAGGCCATTGGGTATCCACATCGAGGCCTGAAAGGAAATACGGGTTGGACATGCCACGCTGGAGGTAATCCACATACAGATGGAGAATTCGTAAGAATTTAGTGGTGCTTGATAGTATGTCCAGCCCAAGGACAAAACAATAAAAAAGAAGGGGTTTTGAATTCCTTTAACAATGCTGCTCAGAAGTCCTAGGCTAAACTTGCTTCAAATGCAGATGGATTCAGAAATCCGCTAGGATGTAATCAAGATCCTATCTCACTTTCCTTCTCTTTGCTCTATTTCCTCTGCATTTTGATCTGACTCCAGGCATGTTTCCTTTCTTTTTCTTTCAGAAAGTGGAAACATGCCCTCAACAAATTACTCACTCATTTGTAATAGTTTGTCAGGCTGTCCAAATGCAGGGGACATGGCGATAGGACTTGAGTTGAGAAAGATCAAGGGAATCTCAGGGACTCTTCTGAGGCTTACAGATGCATTTGTCTTGGCATCTTTCAGAAGATCTGGAGAGGTGTGAAAAATATATGGGTCTGTCCAATGGATAACAGGCAGTATTCGAATTAGAATTGTTTTTCTGCAACCATTTGGCTCTTGTTCTAAGCAAGGCTAGGTTGCCCCCAAAGAACATTCTGGAGGTTTCTGTTGCCAGTCTAGCACTTTCCAATAAAAGAGGAGGAGCAGGAGGAGGAAGAGGAGGAGGAAGAGGAAGACCAGGAGGACAAGGAGGAGGAGGAAAAGGGAGAGGTAAAGGAAGAGGAGGAGGAGGAAGAGGTGGAAAAGGAAGAGGAACAGGAGGACAAAAGGGAGGAGGAGGAGAAGAAGGGGAAAAGAGAAGAGGGGAGGAGAGGAAAGTGTGCTTAAATGCCACTTTTTATAATGTGTTGAGTTCTTTATGTCCTTCACATATGTCCCTCACCGGAGTCCTCTTTTCCCCCCAAGGCTGAGGACCGAACTCAGCACTTGCTAGGCAAGTGCTCTGCCACTGAGCTAAATCCCCAACCCCTGCCGGAGTCCTCTTATCTTCCCTCCTGAGACACCAGATGAAGGAGAGTGCCCACGGAGGGAACATAGCACCAGAGCTTGAAGGGATGGCCAAGGATAAACCTTGGGGACATCTACATCAAGGGGACAGCATGAAAAGCAATAACAGCAAAAGAAAAAGAGGGGTCAATGAGTTAGGAGGAGAACCAGGAGAAAGCGCCTGCATTTGTCCTTCCAGAAGAGTCACCAGATGCCCAGTCCTCCTCTTGTTCTTCTGTCCTCTGGGGTGCTCTTCACCAGATAATGCCTTTAAAAAGTTAAGTACTTCACCAACTGCTGTAAACAGCCCCAAGGCGCACATCCAACACCCATCATGCAGATTAAACTATTAATATGGAGGAAGGAAGCACTGACGCGACAGTCAAGTTTAATTTGATTTTCCCCCCAAGAAAAGCATAAGTCAGGACAGAGTGCTGTGTCTTAGCCTCTGAAGATGCCTCTTTCCAAGAGAATTAGCTCCTTTCCTCTGGATCTCAGCATTAGCAGCTTCTTTATTATCCCAATTAGTTTTTTATATGTTTATAGCTCAGAGTTACAAACAAGTAAGAATGAAGAGTTTATTTAGTTCAAGAAAGAGGGCCTGAAGTGCTTATATATTCAGCCCTTGGTATCCTTAGGTTCTGCACCCACAGGTTCAATACCCATGATGGATAATTTTTGAGAAAGAAAATGGCCCCTGACATGACCTCTACACACTTTTTCTCATCTTCATTTCCTAATAATGCAGTATAAAAATCAATATAGCAAGAAGTTACATGGTATTCACATTGCATGAGGTACTGAAATCTAGAGATTATTTAGAGTCTACATATGCTGTATGCAAATACTATGTCATTTTATATAAGGGACTTGGGTGGATTTGGGTCCTGGAACTATGCTTCATGGATACAGAGAAACAGCTGTAAATTTTCTTATCATCAGTCTGTTCAGCTAAAGTAATGGGTACAATATTTCGATTTTCTCAGGGTAGTTGAGAAAATGAAGTGACATGATGTTTGTCAAGTGTTTGGATGTTCCTGGCTTATATCAAGAAGAATTGTAGCGTAAGCATTACTATGTAAACCATACGTACATATATAAAATTCTTGGAATGTGTTTCCCGTTTTTTTTAGTCCCAGCCCTTAGCATTTGCCTTCCTGAAGCTTTTGTTGAAGTGAGAGCTTATAGAAATAAGCAAGTAAGACGTATGGCAAGTAGAGGGCATCAAAATACACCACTCCCAAATGTGACCACTTTGGGACAAGGACTATTTCGAGATGAAGTCATTTGAACTTCAACAGATGCAGGAAAACGTTTTCTGAGGGATTCTTTTCTCTGGGATCTGCAAGCAGCCTTCTGGGAAATGAGATTTGCTGTGAATCCCCTCTCCAGGCAAGTTTTATGGGCATGAAGAAGACAGAAAGTCAGCTTAAAGCTGGGTGTGGTGGCACATGCCTGTAATCCAAGTTAACTTGGGAGGCTGAGGCAGGAGGATCACAAGTTCAAGGCCAGCCTCAGCAACTTAGATGGACTCAGCTCTAAGATGGACTCAAACACCAAGCCTACTCCATTAGCTCCTCCTGCCACTTTTAGAAGCCTAAGACTCTTTCTTTTGTCTCAGCACTTCTCCACCCTTTGTTGTTTTCTGTCAGGATGCTACGTAAGCCCAAGCTCCAACCATTCCTTTTATTTACTCAACCCCAGATTTCCCCCACATGTTCAGAAACTGTTCTATTGTTAATCATCAGTCTTCCAATCTAACTTACAGGGCTCAAGCCACAGAACATTAGAGGGTAGAGGGAAAAGTTTCTTTTCCTTCAAATGGGACACAAATGAGGCATGGAAGATTGATAAAGCATGCAGAGGAGGAGGATTTAAAATAGGAAGATCACCAGGAATGTGTCTAGTTTGAACATTCCTTTCCCATTACTTACAGCTGAGGGCAACCTGAGGGTTACGCTGAGCTTCCTAACAAGGTGTGGTTGTGGGCTTGGAGAGCATGCAGTTGGCAGTGAACTTGGCTGAGTGATCAGAAGATGATGCTACAGATGTGAGCCTGGAACACACGCAGCCTGCTGTGGAAGCCAGTGGATGTGCTAGGCAGGCAGCGAGACGGGCCAGATGGTGGGAGCTCGATTCCTGCTCTCTGCAATGCCCTGGCCCACGGCAGGAGGAGACACAAAGTTCTCCACCATATTCCTACAACACAGACTGCACAGTTAGCGGATCGAAGGGAAATAAACACAGGGGACACTGAGTCTAGAGTCTGCCGTACAAAATGCTAGTCACTGGCTTCTGAGGCAACTGAAGTCTAAATTCATCAAAATAGCATCAAGTGAACAATTTACTTCCTCATTCATACTAGCCACCTGGGCTTAGTGACCACCTGTGACTCAAATTCTTACAAGCCACCTGTGGCTGGTGCCTACCGCATTGGGCAGTGCACACATAGAAGCTTTCTGGCACTGCAGAAAGCTTTATTGGCTGCTCTGGTCTAAATGCAAAGGCTACTACTCAGCCATAGGTGTCACCTGGTGATGAATGTATTAAAGAGGAGGTTTCGATTCATTGGACTGGGAGTGCTAGCTGAGATTCTGCACTTCTAGTGAGTTCCCTGTTCGTCTGACTCTGCTGGTCCCTCAACTTCCCTGTACATGGGTTAGGAGTTGTGTCGTGTGCTCCAGTGCTTGCAAAAAAATAGATGGTGTCCAGGGAGCTTCTGCATTAATTCTTTCCACCCTTTGGGTGTCTCATTTCTCCTTTCAAAGTGGAAGATCTACAGTGTTAACTCCATTGTCCCTCACTAGCACTAGCTATGGACAGGTACACGGACTGAAAACCCACAACGCCTGGGTTAAATACGGTTTTAGAGTTTCTAGACACTGAGCAGGCACGAATACTTCCTGCACCTTAGCTTCCATCATCAAAAAGGGAAAAACAATATCTTCATATGTTTTTTAAATTTTCTGAATGCTCTATGAATGTTAGCTGTTATATTTACTAACCAATTAATTTCATTATAAGTTTCATTTTCTTCCATATATGTGCTCTGTGCTAGGGACTAAGGAATATAGAGATGATCAAGAAACAGTTCTTGAGCTTGAAAGTCTCCCAGGGAGAATTCCAGATTTCCGGCATTGTCACAGATCTTTGGGATTGAGATGTTGTATTTTGATTAATAACTAAGAAGGTTAGATGTCTCATGGTGTTAGATGCCACATTTCTACGAAAATCTGTTCACTTTTAACATTCTGCTCAGTATTTTTGTTGACATTACAGGGCAATCCTGTTTATAGTACACAGCAGATGACTGAAAAGATAAGGTATCCACACTCCACACCTGGAAGATACGTCACTGGTCCCTGTCTTTGCACAGTGTCGCATTCAAGGAGAGATCATCCACAAATGGACATTATTTAAAGCAAGTCTGTCTTTACTGACTTCTTCCAAAAACTATCTCAGAGGTTGTTATTGCTAATTCAAAGCAGTTCTTAAAATCTTTCCCTCTGTTCTTCTCAATTATCCTTCTTCTTCTTGTTCTTCTTGTTCTTGTTCTTGTTCTTCTTGTTCTTCTTCTTCTTCTTTTTCTTCTTCTTCTTCTTCTTCTTCTTCTTCTTCTTCTTCTTCTTCTTCTTCTTCTTCTTCTTCTTCTTCTTCTTCTTCTTCTTCCTTCTCCTTCTCCTTCCTCTTTCTCTTTTCCCTTCCCCTTCTCCTTCTCCCCCCGCTCCTTCTTTTTTTGGTAATGGAAATATTTCCTATTTTATTTGGAGTGTTGATTACCCAGGTCTATACAATTGTCAAAACTCTTCACATTGAATCTCAAGATCTCTGTGTATTTTATTCAATGTAAGTTATACCTCCATTTTTTTAATTGGTTCAACACAGTCTTTCATATTGAAGGGATTTGTTGCTTCACATTCATATAAGCATACATAATGACAAGGTAGCTTATACCTGATCCTTGTCCAGGATCATCTTTTTTTTCCCTATCAAAATAAAGCCTGTGGGGCTGGAGAGGTGGCTCGGCAGTTACGATGCTTGCCTGGCATGCGTGAGTACACGAGTTCAAACCCCAGCACCACACACACAACAAAGTGTCTGAGGAATGAAAGTCCCATGAAAAACTAAATAAAAATTGCTACTCTCTCACTGTCCCCTCTTTCTTTAAAAAATAAAATAAAATAAAGCCTGTGATTCTTCTTCTTTCTCCAGTTTCCCACACACACAAGAGCCCAAAAGTTTGCTTCTCCCATGCCCAAGTGGCCAGCTATTTCTATTCCTTCCTCTTACTCCAGTCCCAATGTCCCCAGCTCTCTTCTCTTTTAGAAAGACTGTGCCCCTGTCCTTTCCTCCACTTGCAACCTCTTAGAAGAAGCGTAGCTCGTACCCTCATTGCTCATGGGTAGAAATTCGCTTCTCTCCAAGATAACCTAGAAGATTCAGAAACTGACCCTGAAAGCAAAAAAATCCTTCCTTCTGAAAAAGGAGCTTGGAGGATGCGGTGGACAGAGTTCTAGAGGCTCCATAGCATTCCCGCATCTCTGTGCACACTTCTTGTGTAATATCTGGGACTGGATATGATGGATATGACTTTCATGATCAGGTTATTTTATATGACACACTCACTTTAAGAAAGGGGAGATCATCCCAGGTGACCTAATCTGAGAAGCTCTTTGAAAGTAGATTTCCTACAGATCACCAATGAGGAAGAAGCCAGAAATGTGTTTCTGCTGCCCATGTTGTAAACTTGTCTATGGGTTCCACATGGCAAGAGTAGGGGTGTCCTTTAGGAGGTTTGAGAAACCCTGTGAAGGAAACAGGGAACTCAGTCCTACAACCTCAAAGAACTGATTTTGGCCAATAACTTCAGTACGTTGGAAGTGAATTATTTCCTGGAGCATCCACGAAGGAGCACAGCCTGGCTGACATCTTGCTTTCGCCTTGTGGGACACAGAAGAGACCTGAGTCATGTTGTGGCTGGACATCTGGCCCATGGAGATGTGAGTGCTGTTTTAAACCTCCAAGTTTTCCATGATTTGTTGTCCAGAAGTAGAAAATGAACACAGAGAGCAGCTGAGAGCAGATGGACTATGAAAACTCGCACATGAATGGCTTTTGTTCTAGATAAAAAAATTACTACCCAAACAGATCTAAAGCTAAGGGCTAAAAAGGAGACACTGCTGCGAAAGCCTGTCAGGGGACCTGGAGCTGACGCTGTGACCTAGGGCAGCAGGAAAGGCTCACAGGTGAGCAGGTTCCAGGGATGAATGGTGGGACTTGGCAGCTGGAAAGCACAGGGAAAGTCTTCAAAGGGAGTGATGTAAGCAAGGGTGTGAGCAGAGATCACATGCTTGCACACCTCCAGGAGTTTATAGGTACTTCTTCTTCTACCTGCAACTCCCTGACCCCCTTCCTCATCTGTCCTTCACAACCCAGCCCAAGCTGGCCTTTACACACCTGCACTCCCCAATCTCAGAAAGACCAGAGAGTCCCAAAGCCAGGGTTTCATAGCTCCTAAGTAGGACCTGGGACTCCAACAGACTTGTTCTTTCAAATCATCCATGTCCGGAAACTCTGCTAGGTCAACAGCCAACCTCAAATTTAACCTTTTGTCCTAATCATCATTTCAAAAAGGTGAGTCTTCTTAGCATGGGGTGCCCCATAACCTGGCCAGACAGGCAGCCCCAACTCTGCAGGAGCCTGTGACTGTGAATTTATAAAGCAGCTGGGACCGTTAGGAGCTTCCCAAAGCCCCCACATCCTCCACCAAGAGAACAGGAGGGTTCAGACTCCTCCCACGGGATCCTTGATCATGTTCTTGCTTCTTCCTTCAGAAATCTGGGCTAAAATAAGACCAGAAGCTGAGGAAGGGGTGAGTCAGAGCCCTCAGAGTGGGACAATTGCTTCAGGGCTATTCCTTGTAAGAAACATCCCCTGAGTTATTTATGCCAAGAGCTGAACGTGCAAAATGAGCTACTTTGTGATAGGCTGGGGCAGGATCCCCTTCCTGCATATGGCTCCGTGGACACTGTATGTCAGCAGGCAAGAAGTGACACAGGTCGTCTGAGCACAGGAAGTCTGGTGGCAAAGTAGGAGGTGCCTCGGCTGCAAGCCAGGTGACTTGCTGCTTCCTTAGGCTTGGTTCTTACCAGGTACTAGGAATGAGGCAACACCCTTAACCCCCCTGCGTCTCCCTTTTCTCAGTTGCAAATTTTAAAGGTAAGCCTCGATGGTTGTCTGGTTTCTCTCTGGCCCTGGCATTGTTTGATGTATCTGAGCAGCTCCCTCAGTGCCAGGTCTCCAAGCTCACTCTCAGGACCTCGATGACGTGGGATGTTGAGGTGGAAAAAGGAATTCCAACGTGGTTTGTGGAAGCCATTGCTCGGTTGAGTCAGGATCACTCAGCACCCACTAGCGAGGCACCTCCTGTGTGCCAGGCATCTGCTGAATGGATGAAGATGCAGACAGTCTCTTCAAGAACTCACTGACGAGCAGGCGAGAGTTTAGATAGCAACAGGCTGACCAAAACCACAAACTAAGCCCTGATTGAACGATCTCGGCACGCAGCTCAGAAGGGGGACAGTGGTGCAGCGGAGGTGGCCTGCAGCTGGGAGTTGAGTCCTGTTTCAAGATCTTCCCCCACCTTGCTCAAAAGTTTTACTGAGAAAGAAGAGGTCAGTACAAAATGGCCAGAGAGGTCAGAGTTCATTTTCTTCACATGATCTAACATGCTAATATCCAGGTCATCTCCCGCAGACTGCGAGAACAGTTCAGGGTTGGCTATCATCTCCGAGCCTCTCCACGGCTAAAGGAAGAATCACTCGCACACAGGATGGGGCCGCTCAGTTGAGCAACACTGACAGGACCAAGAGGAGCAGACTGAATAATCCCTAGAGTCCAGCGTGCATTCCAGTGACACTCCCTCTCCCAGATCTACCCCAACCAAGCGCTTTCCAAGTCTTTCCAATGCCAAAAACTGTTACTTGGAGACAGCTGCATTTTAAGCTGCTTTAAATACAAATGTTAGGGTTAAAGTATACATTTTAATTATTGCAAACATCATTTGAAAAACTTTTAAATTCAGTTATTTTCACTGAAGATTTTTTGCCTTTAATATTCTGTTTCTATACTTAAAAAGAAAATAGAGTATGCAAATTTTGAGATAAACAGAAGATGAATGAAACATTTTTACACACACACACATCAAACTCTTTAATCGGCCAGGTTATATGGTCCTGTAGACTCCCTCCTTTTTCGTCGAAGCTCGTCTAGATTGCTTTCTGTCACTTGTAACCATAACTGTAACATAGCACATGAAACACCTCAGGTGGTACCCGTACACAGCGGGTGCTCAGTGGGTACTCATTCTGTGATTCTGAGTCATTGAACAAATCCCCGCGGAGTTCATATCATGTGCCAGCTCTGTGTTAAGCACTGGAGAAAGAAGATGGATGGGTGTGTTGCCATCCCAGAACCAGGAGAGACAGACGCAGAACCGTGTGTCTCTGAAATTGATTCTAATTCGTGTTAATAGAGAGCTCTGTGGAGTAGTTACAGGCAGAAAGGAGGGACTGATGTCTTAAGAAGGAGCTGGCCAGTGAGCGGGGTGGGAGGACAGCTGGTTGTACCAGGGCAGGGAACACAGGTGCTGAGCCAGGAGGGCCCCGGGGAGCAGGTCTGTCTGCATGCTCAGTGGGCTGGGCAGGTTGGGACTTTTTTCTATGGGGATAGAGGAACCAGCAGAGCCGTGTAAATGCATGAAATCGAGGGGTAGAGTCTGCTTGCAGTGGGATGTGAGCTTTGGGCTTGGACAGTAAGTAGCTTTCATCATTTCCTGTGTCAAACAACACTAATAGCTAACACACATAGCACTGGGCACAGTGCGTGCCTTGTGCCATTTGACCACCACAGCTCTTCCCCCAGGTGTCTGCCACTGTAACTGGGAGGCAATAGAGTTCAACTTTTACCAATGCCTGCCCTGAAACTAGACTACTGTGCTGAGGTCCTGGTTTCACGCTTACTAAATGTGGACGTTAGGTGAGAAACCTTTCCATCTACTGCGTCTGTTTTCTTATCTTTAGAGTGGGGTAAAGAAGGGCTGTAATGATGAGGCGGCAGTGTTTAAAATAACTGCTGTCCAATACATGGTATTTAAAGGGTGTTTCCTCTTATGGACCCATTTCACTGAGGAGGAAGCTGAGGCCTGGGGAGAAGAGGTCACATCTCCAAGGCGCATTGGTCAGGACTCTCTAGAGGAGCAGGAATGTACTGTTGATATATATAAACACAAATACATCAGACCGGCTTCCACAACCAGAGGCCGGACAGCCCCACACCAGCCACCTGCAGGCTGGAGAGCTGGAGGTACCGGTGGCTGCGCAGTCCAGGGTGCTGAAGCCTCAGAGCAGGTGATCAATGTTAGCCTACTCCCGTTGAAGGTCTGGAAACTCCCCGCAGAATCGCGGGGCACAGTCCGCGTGGGAAGAGTGAAGGAGCTGGAGTCTGATGTCCTCAGAGGATCACAGCAGCAATTAGGAACCCGTTCAAGAGGAATCCACCTGCATCTGCTGCAGCTTTCTTGTTCTCCCGCCTTTTATTCCATCCAAGCCTCCAACCTATTGGACGGTGCTGCCCACTCTTAAGGTGGGTCTCCGCTTCAGTTCACTATCCCACCTGCCAATCATTCCTAGACAGACCCTCACTGACACACCCAGAAGGCTCTTGAGCTTAGGCCTATCCTAATCTAATCAAACTGACAATCCAGATTAACCCTTACACACAGTTGGTAAGCAGAGAACTCTGGATTCAAACCCAGGAAATGTAATCACAGAGCCAGGCCTCTTTACTTTTGGCCTGCTTGACTCTGTCTCAAGCAGCTTTTAAAAGCATCTTCCCCCCAAAATCCAGGCAGAAGGGAATGAGAAAATGCTCATCCAGTCAATCATGGTTACCTCCAGGATTCTGCTTAATTAATTAGTGGATTCATCAAGCATCGATTCATTTCTGAGATCCGAATAACTGTCAAGCATAGTGTTCTGTTGTTTCACATAAATATCAGTTTCTCTCCACCACAGAATGTGTGACTATTCCCATATTATATGTGGGGACCCTGATACTCAGAGGAATTGAATGACTTGTCCAAGACCATGACTGCTGACTTCCCAAAGTCCACCACACATGATTGTCAGAGACAGGGCCTGATTTGCCTAAGCAAACCCCAGAAATCACACTCCAGCTTTACATGGGAGGATCAAGACTAAGCAAATTAGTGCAGAGAGTTAATTCGTCTTTCCTGGCCACAGGGGGACATTCAGAAGAATGTATGCATTTCAATCAAAAAGATGAAAGTGAAAATTTCCTGGGACTTTGGGGAATACAGTCCTCAGTCTTCAGAGAAAGCACCAGTAGGAGGCATCTCTTCCTTTGACACTGTTGGGTCAAAGACCTCCATTTGAGATCTGATGGTGTAACAAACGCTGGAGCAGGGAGAATTGTAGAGACCACCAGATAGAACCAATCCTGAAGCTTCTCGTTATGTGAGTCACAGAGGTCCAACCAGCCAAACCAGAAAGCTGAGGGACTCAGCTCCAAGTGCAAGTCCGCACTGGGGTACCCGCCTCCATGTGTTCCTATGAGGCCCAGTTGCAGATACAGCTCATCTGCTCAAGTTGTTTACCATCTGGCAGGAGGTTTTTGGCATTCTACTACTGTGGCAGATTTGGTCATCACTCCCAATGCCAGCCTGATGGTGGTTTGAGTCATTGTTTTTCTTTTGGTCTAATTCTTCCATAATAAATATGTATTGCTTAGATAATAAAAGCAACAAAGGGAAAATTCCATGCAAGGCAGAAGTAAACAAAAAAGCTTTGCTAAAAAGGAAGGATTCTATAAAGATCAAGCTGTACGGAGGGTGTTTACCGTGCTTTCAGCATCCAAAGAGCAAGGCGCCAATCCTTTACACATGAGCGCAAAGGCGCTAATAACTTTTGAGACCTAATAATTAATTAGGAAGAGCTGGTGGTAGGATTATCAAAGCTGCCTGATTTCTGCAAGTGAGTGGGTGAAGGCTGGTTCGGGAAGGATGGGGAGAGGGCTGAGACTCTTTTGAAACCGTTTCTGGAACGTTGGCTTTTCAGGGTTTCTGCCTCCTTGTTGAGTTTTCTTACTGTTGTCCTGCAAGGGTCGCTTCTGAGCCTCTGACTCCCTAGAGCTGACCCCAGTTGCTAAGGATAGATCATCTTGCTAGGCTTTGCCAAGGACATTAATAAAACAACTCTTGTGATTATAGCCATACAAAGGTAGGCAAGGGGAGAAGCCTGATTCAGAGAACAGAACCAACCACTTTCCAGCAGGTGTCCTGCTCCTGACCCTCCCTCCCCCAGAGGCAGAGCCCAGATTCCTTCCTCTCCCAAGCCCCCTGCCCAACTGATTGGATTAATTTCAGTCTCCTAGACAATGCCTCCCTCCAGCTGCCTTTATCTGCGGTTGTTTTTAAACTCCATAAACATCATAACAACAAAGCCCAGAGAAAGATCAGCTCCTGGAGTCTGGCAGACCTATGTGTCTGCCTCCCAGCTTGCACAAGCTCTGATTCTGAGCAGGTCACCTGAGGTCCGCTTCCTCATCTGCAGTGGGTTGGGAAGATTTAAATGATGCAGAAACATTTCAAATGCACAAAGTTAACTGGGAATCCATGTGCTTTCGGAGGCAGCGAAGTGAGAGATGACTTGATTTGCTCTCCAGGTTTGCATAGCAGAGGGCTCCAGCTGAGGGTGCACGTGGGTAAAGCCTTAGAAACCATGTCCAGTGGAGCTGGATCCCAGGACACGGGAGGTATTGGGGGAAGGAAACTAAGACTGGAGAGGGAAGGACCATCCAGATAGTTCAAAGCCACAGAAGGACTCAGCACATTATCATAAAGGAAGTGAGGAGCCACTGATGTTTTAAGCAAGGGAATGACTTCACTTGTTCATATTTTTCAAACTTCACTTTGCTATGTAAAAACATAATGCAGGGAGACCAGGCAGGGGGCTGTTGATGGCTTGGGAGCCTGGACTCGGGAGATGGGGGCAGGTGTTCAGGGAATGATTGTGCCACTAGCCAGTCGCTTGGTTTCCGGGTAGTGACTTAAGGTCAGTTAAGCCACTCCACCTTAACTGGGTTAAGTTTTGGGTGCTTCTCCATGGTTTATGGAGGACAAGAGTAGCGCCTGCCTCCTAGAGTGTTAGGGGTTAAGTGAGGTGATGCATGTGGGGTACGCAGCATCTGTCACACCCTAAGTGCTGGCAAGATGGCAGCATCGGTATTAGTGGTGGAAGTTGTAGTCTTGGAAACAGCAAGGCTCGCTCGTTCAGAGGTGCTGTTAATGAACAGTGTAAGGAAAGACCCCTGCTTTAAAAGCACAAATGAGCCAGGTGAGGAAGCAAGGAGGAAGGCAGAAGGGGTGCTGTCTAAACAGGCTGATGTGTGTACTTGGTGCGCTCCTTGGGAGAGGTCGTAGCAATGTGTCCAAAAGGGGCTCCGGGGCAGCAGACAATGGAAGCCCTTAGAAGAGGGCCAGGAAACAAGAGCCCGCAAGCTGCCCAGACCCGTGGAAAGGCAATTTTTGGTTTGCTACAAGAAGCTTCCAGAAGATGGAGCACACCCCTAACTCTCATTCTCTGCTTCTGTCTTCCCTGCCAGGAAAATTAATCATCACATTGGGAGGGTGGATGTTAAAATTGGTGGGAGGAAATAAAAATCCAAGAGAGGTGCAGATACGGGCAGAGGAGGTCTTGCTCTGCTGCCTGCATTCAAGACTCGTTACTCAGACAGGTGACATGTGAGGATTCACCTTGAAACGGGGATTTTTTTTTTTCTGTTTTGCTGGACTTGAGGGAATGTGTCCTTATTATAAAATGCTCTAACTACCCATAGGGACTATTTTGAGTGCTGACTATGTGTCAGGAGCTTGGCATAGTATTTATGTGTATATACACGTTTATAACATTTATCATCCAAGCTTATTGTATAGTTAATGTTACCCATTCCATCGCTGGTAAAACTGAGGCCAAGAGAGAAGTGAGTGACCCAGAGTCTCCCACTAGTTTGGGCATGTTGTTTCACCTCCCTAAGCCTTAGGGATTTTCAGTTGTTTATGAAGGACACCAGCCCATCATTCTGGCTGAGCCTCTGGCTCTGAAGCCTCCCTGTACTGAAGATTGTCAGACACCAGCCACACTCTGGTTCCCAAGCTGGTTCTTCAAGTCACTTAGCTGTGTGCCTTAGTTTCTCATCCATAAAATGGGAATCTTAGCAGTACCTATGATTGTTGGGAGGATTCAATTAGCTAATAGAGAACCAGGGTTTACAGCACTACCAGGTATCTAGGGATGGTAGCTGATATTAGTATTATTGGTGGTAGCAGTATAGGGAGGGAATACAGAGACTGGGAATGGGGTGATGTGGGGGTGATTCTAGATTAGGATCAAGGGCATATTGTATTGTTACCACATATGCATTTATGATTGTATGACAATAGAATTCCTCAGTTAAAAAAAAAAAGAAAGGAAATAATGAAACCAGAAAATAACTAAGGCAATTAAGGTTAAATGAGGTTCTAAGGCTGGGACCCTACTCCAATGACTGGTGTTCTTAAAGGAGATGAATCGAGGTGCATGCACAGAAGAAAGGCAGAGCCTCAACAAGGATGTGTCCAGTCTGCAAGACACAGAGAGAGACTTCAGAGGAAAGCAAAGCCACTGACCCCTTGAGCTTGGACTTCCAGGCTCTGGAACCCTGGAAAAATAAGTTTCTGCGGTGTAAGCCCAAGTGTGTGCTCTTCTGTCATGGCAGCCCTGTGAACCACTCCAGTAGGCGTGCTAAGACGGCACCCAGGTAACCAACCATCCTGTTCTCTAGGTGCATCTGCAGCTGCGGACAGCCCCAGCTTCCTCCCTGAGGGCTCGCTCATGGGAAGTCTACAGCCAGGAGGAGCAGAGGTCTGCCCTCGACAGGCACAATGGAGCTGACTAGAGAGGGGGAGCCTGGGACTCCCCTGGCTTTCTGAAAGTCACTTGTTAGATAAGTCGTTCCTCTCCCTAACGAAGGTGGGTGAGGGACAGGGAGCCCAGAAACCTTACTCCAAGCGAGTCCCTTCCTATGTATATCCGATGAGTGGGAGATACAAATCCTCCCGCTCCAAAGCCTGGCGCCTTCCGCCTCTGGAGTCTCTCACTTCGCCTCCCCTGGGCTCCTCGCTCATTCTGCAGGCACGTCAATCAGTCAGTCTCCTCTCTGGCCTGCGTCTCTCAAGCCCTTTGTCCACTTCAGGCTCTTTGCACTGGCTCACCCCTGTCCTGAAGTCTCTTTCTCCTTCACATCCTTCAGGTCTCAGACATGAGTTTTTCCCCTACTTACCTTCCTTAAAGTGGCCCCCTGACGCTTTTGTCTAATTGAAGGCCACACGGCCAAAGCACTTCACTGAGCTGCAACGATCTTTGTCACCTTATGGGTGTACTTAATCTCAGTCTCTTTCAGAGAAAATAAATCTCTTGGAGGCACCTGGCCTATAGTAGGTGCTCACTAAACATTTATGGAAAGCATGTTGAGGAAGAGGGAAGCAGTCCCTGATAGCCGGGAGCTGTACTGGTGCTGCCTGGTGGGCCTTGGTGTTGTTCTCAGCACACACAGTGAGGCACATTCCCACAGATTCACAGAATACCAATAGCGGGCAAAGTTGCTCTGTACCCAGGATGGAATAAGGTGAAAACATTGCCACAAAAATGGTCAAATGCCCCGACCAATGTGAGTAACTTCTGTTTTTTTTTTCTGATTTGCTTTCTTGTATTACATGAGATTAAAGACATTCAACCATAACTTAATGTCAGACTCCTAACAGTCTCCAACCCAAAGCAGAGCTCCACTTTCTAAAATCCTCCCAGAAGCACCCAACCAAAGTCACATCCTGTAATAAGTCTTGAAATTCCCACTTACTGGGATACCCAGTAGTTCCTCCTGGGGTGCATCCTTCCGTACTGCAATGAGCAACCAAACCAACGGACAGCCTCAGGTGTGCCCCTAGCAGTCTTTGGCTGAAGGACATTGACCGTGGCTGTTGGTTGCATAAGGAGACATTTGCCTTGGGACTTAAGCAATACTAGGACACTGCCTTACTTTCTGTTTTGGACTCAGCTTCCTCTTGTGTTTGCTTCTTTCCCAGGTAGGATCTCAGTGGAGCAGGTAGATGGCCACTGACACTCATAACCTACATCCTTAATAGCCCATTCTGCAAAAGAAGGAGGGACCTGTTGTCTTCCAGGGACCTAAGATCAAAACTGAAAATACTATTTTATTTTTCCCTAATTGGTTTAGATGATCGTTGATGTGATGGAGAATGAAGTACAATGACTAGCAAAACTGAGGGATATGCTCCAAGGGTGGAAAATCAAAGGTCCCATGCATTTAAGTGCTGTCAAGTTCACTTGGAGAGGGAATGGATTGCTTCCAGTATCAGTCAAAGCTCAGTTGCAGGAAGAGAAAACTCCACTTTCAACAGGTGGTAAGGGATCCAATATAAAGAATTAGATGTTTTCAAGGAATCCATAGAGTGCAGGACCTCAGAAAACTTGGCAATGACTACAGATTGTCTTTAGTACTGTGGCAGGTGACTCACAAGAAAATGCCTATAGGCTACTGAAAAAATCACACATCTGCTGAAGTACTGACTCCCAAGGAGCAAGGTGATCTCTGTCTCTCTGTCTCTGTCTCTATCTCTATCTATCTATCTATCTATCTATCATCTATCTATATCTATCATCTATCTAAATCTATCTATATCTATTATCTATCTGTATCTATACCTATCATATGTCAATCTATCATCTATCTATCTATTGCCTATCTCCATCTGCCATCTATCCACCTACTTACCTTTCTACCTATCTAATCATGGTCTTTCAAACCATGTAAGTTCCTCACATTAGCAGATTCTGTCAGAAATGCTGGAATATTTATTTAATTCCCATTCATAGGTTTCTGAGCCCATGATATAGTGAAAAACATAGAAGAGAAGCTTGCCATTGAGTTGCAAACATAATCACGGGCAGATCCTCAGGGTAAGAGGTATTGAACAAACACATACACTGGCTGGGTGCAGTGGTGCACATCTGTAATCCCAGCAGCTTGAGTGGAGGGTAGGAGGATCACAAGTTCAAGGCCAGTCTTAGCAACTTAGTGAGGCCCTAAGCAATGTAAAGAGACATTGTCTCAAAATAAAAAATAAAAAAGAGCTAGAGATGTGGCTTAGCAGTTAAGCACCCTTGCGTTTAATTCTTGGTACAAAACAATAAAAAGCCCCCCACACTGCCTTTTGTTATAGATATTGTTAACACTTTTCTCAGATTAATACTGCTTTTTAACACATACAGGATTGGAGATTAATTTCTTCAGATAGCTTTGGAGATTTTGGAAGCATGGAGGAGAAAGGGTGATGGTCAGGATATAGGTCAATATTTCCACTTTCAAATAGAAGAAGAAAACGGATGTCACAGGATTGTTGAAGTTGGTGAGCTTGATGGAGACCTGGGGGGAGTTTATAGAAGAATCAAGAAGACATAAGAACTTGGGGAAATAGAGGCAACAGAGATTTACTAAGAGCCAATCAACCACAGATGACCTTATTTGTTTCTAAATGAATGAGGGATTTGCTGGAGACACAGAACTTTGGATTACAATGTGGCATTTGCAAAAATCTCTCTGTCTTTGTGAAAAAAATGGAAAAATATCAATGCTAAGGATATCACCTTTAAATGGCCGTATCCTGAGGATGGATACTGACTAATGGACCCTTATCAACCTGGAAGAACAGTCTCTGCGAAGGAGTTCTTCCCGCTTTATTCTTGTCTGGTTCAACATTTTTATCAGTTTTTCACATGAGAGCATCAATGTCTCTCTAATCAAATCTGAGAATGCTCCAAGGCTGAGAGGAAGAGCAAATGGGTTTGTATAATTGAATCAGGATATACCAAACCATCAATAGCCTGGCATAAAGGACAGAAAGGAACAAGTAGGATTGTACCAGAAATAAATCTAGGGTGTTACCCCAAAAACTCAAAAGGGTAAAATGACAGGATGGCTTAGTAGCAGAGTCTCTGAGAAAAGACTATAAGGTCTTATCTTTATTGCAACCTTAGACTGTTAGATCACATTGAAGTCTCAAAAAAAAAATGAGATGACACTATGGGTTGCATATATAGAATTGTTTTGGATAAAATAGTGTCAGGCACATAGTTTATGCTCAACAGATACTATTTAAAGTAGTGTATGAATTCATGTTTTTCCTGGAATGCTACGCTGAGTTGCTTGCTCATGCATTCATTCAACAAATATTTTTTGAGAACTGGAGTCAGGCTCTAGTTACATGCACGTAAGTGAACAAAACAGACAAAATCTCTGCCATAGGGGAACTGAAACATTTATAGAGCATCCAGTATGTAGCAGGCTGTGAAGAGGAATAAAGTCCCTGCCTTCAAACCTGTATTAAAGGAGCAGATGTAAATATATAATGTCCAAGCAGAAGTGTTAACTTGCCATTAATGCTCCAGAAAGAGGAGTGGTTCCTAGAGGGGTATAATTAGCTCTGTGCAGAGGAAAGAGTTGCAAATACAACCATGCTGAGAGCGTGTTCCAATGGGATCATAGCTAGATCTAGAGAATTCTGAGCATACCAAGAATTCAGGTCCAGCGTTCAATTCACTCCTCTGACCAGCCAGGAATCTTGCTTGTTGGTTGATAAATGGGGCATAGGTAGGTTGTATTTGTGCATGCAATGAACAGATATTTGATCTGAAATGATATCCACCTTTGAGTTGTCCAGAATAAGGTAACTAGGATTTTGGGAAAAACTAAAACCTATATCACATAAAGTAATAGTGAAGAAACGTGGATTTTAGTTTTTAACCTGAATGGAGAAATCCTTAGGGGCAGGACCTACTTAATGGGTATACAATATGTGAGAAGTTGTTATACAAAATGAAGAACCTACTGTGTAGCCACAAAGGATGGTCTTAGGATCCAGCTGGAGGGTTCAGGGCAACAATCACACAGTGGGACTACCAAGGAACGTCTTCAAGCTGTCCAAGAGCTCTACAGTGGGCAGATATGTCCGTGAAGCAGGCGATGTCCTGTGTTCAGAGGAATGCAAGCAGAAGTCAGAAGCACATTTCAACGTTGTGTTTTGGACTGAATGGCCAGGGACTTCCCAGTTGCCCTGAATTTCTCCTATTTAATGAACTTTGATATGTTGTGTTGGTCATCATGCATTGCTTTATTGTTATATTTGTATAAATCTATACTTACCTAATTAGTTATGGACCGTCATGGTTTGAATACGAGGTATTCCCCCCAAAAGCCCCTGTGTTCATGCAGGAACGTTCAGAGGTGAAATGATTGGATTGAGTGCTGTTAACCTAATCAGTCCATCCTAGTTTGAACGGCCTGAGCAGTAGCTAAGCAGGTGGAGAACGACTGGAAGAGGTGCCTCTCAGAGAGGTGCCCTGGAAGGGTTCACCTGCCTGTGGCCCCTTCCCCCTTCCTCTCTCTGAGCTGCTTTGCTCCACCACGCCCTTCCAACATGATGTTCATCCTGGGCCCAGAGTAATGCACTCATCCAGCCACAGACTGAGACTTCTAAGACTGAGCCAGAACAAACATTTCATCCTCTAAGTTGTTCTTGCCAGGTGTTTTAGTCACAGTGACAAAAAACAACAACAAAAAAATTAACACATTGACTTTTCTGAGAGCCTGAGGAAGGAGCTAGGTCATATGCTGGAGAAATGGTATGAATTTGGAATTTGTTCCAAAACCAAAAAGCTGTGTTCCTTTTGGCTCTTCCCCTTCTCAGCAACTGAACTTCCTCGTCTATAAAACGAACGCAATAAAAGCAACTCATCCCGTTGAATTGCTGTGGGGATAAGATGTCCCGCGTGGGTCAGACCACCCTGAACGAAGTAACGCACAAGTGGATGTGCATTGAAGGACAGTTATTTGTCCATCCTGATATCCTGCCACCCTGGCACCTGGCTTTGTGGAATGCGCAGATCAGCTGTCTCCAAAGATGCTTGTTGGGTTAAGACCAAATGCTGATTGCCATACTGCAGCCCCGCCAGTTGGAAAAGCAGTGGTCACTGGCTCTTTCCCCAGGCATGGGGACTTTGCTTTGATTTCTGCTCACTCGAGCTCTCTCTCCTCCTCTGCGATCTTCCTTCCCTCCCTCTTCACTGTTCCTCATTTTAGGTCCCAGCGCCATTTACTTTTGGATCTATGGGTTCTGAGCGCCCTCTAGAGGCAACAGAGGGATGACCCGAGCCTCTTGAGAAACACTTGCTCTTCAGGCAGCTGAAGTGAAACATCCCAGAGGCCAGTGGGATGCGCAGGGAGGGGACAGGCAGAGGGAGAAATCCAGCTCCCCTGAGCCCACCCCTCCCTTTCACTGCTCCTTGCTGCCCTCTCTTGTAAATCCATTCCCCAAAGAAGACAATGAGCAACCCAGGATTCAGAAAAAGGGTTCCTGTCTGTTCCTGAGCACAGGTGGCTGGCTGAGAGCACCTTCCTCTGGGATCGCACCTGCGTCTCTAGTGAATTCTGAGCAAGCCAAAGAGTCAGGTCCCTGGTCTCTCCTCTGACCATCCAGGCAATGTGTACCACTCAGTTATCAGAAGGGAAGGAAGAACTTGCTCAATCACAGGGAACTGCAGAAAAAAAAAAGTATTTTTTGGGGAGAGGAAATGAGAGAGAGAAAGAATCAACTTTACTTATTTTTTCAGCTGGCCTTCGTTTCCGACATTTAGTTGTGTACGTGGTGCTGGGGTTTGAACCCAGGTCCTTGCTCATACCAGGCAAGTGCTTTAACCACTAAGCTCCTCCAGCCCCAAGTATAATTTTTCTTCAAACATTTCACCTCCAGTTCTTTCCCATACTGGACTCTTTTAAAGTTCTACATCCTTCTTGTCCCTCAACAAAATGTAAAGATTGATTTTTGTTACCATTATAGAAGAGAAGACGGCAAGCGGACAGGATGGATGATCATGAGAACTGTGATAAACACCCACTTGAGGATTATTGTGCCTTGGATAATTACTAGAAGTTACTGACCAATTGAAAAGTCAGAATACTTTTCTTTCTCTGGAAGAAAGAGATGAAATAAATTTTCTGAAGTCACCAGGTGCGATACTAGTGAGACAGATTAGGAGAGGTAGGACAGATTAGGTTAGGTTGTCAGGGCAAAGGGCCCCCTCTAAAAGCTAGGGTGTAGAGAGCTAGCTGGTAGAGAGTGATTGACAAGTGTGCTCAGAGCCTTCAAATGCAAATGACCATGAGGCTCACCTGTGGGAGCAACTCCTTTGTCCCAGAGGTGGGTAGACCCAGGCTGGGAACTAGAAAGAATTTGCCACCTGTTTACATAAACTTTAACCAGTGATGTTGGTGCTTTCTCAATGCCTGCTTTACATGAATCTTAATCAGAGCTCAGACCCAAACCAATATAACCCCTGGCCTAACCTACGTTAGATGGTGGTGTCCTGCTTCCAGGTACCCCTCCGCCTTGCAGAGTCTCAGTTCTCCTTCCTTAAATAAATCCTACTCCTTTTACTCTTCCCTTCCCTGGTTGTCCATGGATTTTATTCTTCAAATTTGAGAGACAAGGACCCAGAAATTCCCGGGGTGAATTTCCACCACACCCAAAGCTGCGACGCAACCCAGCTCTTAGCTGGGGAGCTGCTAACGCTATTTCGGCTGAAGAAACCTGCAGCCAGCCCAGATTCCCAGTTTAACTGGGAATTGCTGCAGACACTAGAAACGGGCTACCTGGGCTGCTGGAATCTGTAGTCAGCCCAGACTCCATTCGCCAGCGGGAGCAGAGAATCCGCCTCATCTCGAAAACCCCCGCATCACTAAGAGGTAGAATTAGAGCATCTGCGCTTCGGACTGTGGGCATGAAGTCAGATAGCCCTGTAATTTACTTCGACTTATTGAGCATTTGGAATTTTCTGGGGTGTGTGATAAATGTACCTTTCACAATTCTCATAAGAGTTGAAAAACAATGTTGAAATGTCTGTTTTATTATCTTCACTTTACAGAAGAGAAAAACGGACACCCAAGAGTCACTTTGGGGAAAGAAGGGTCCAGGAGGTGAACCCTCATCCATACCTCCTCACTTGAATTACTCTCATGCACTGAACAGGAGAGCTGTTAGGCCTGCCAGGTGCCAGAGAGAGGCAGATGATTTAGTCTGTGCTCTCAAGGGGCAAGAGGTTCACACAGAGGAACCCATCATCTAGAGGAGCGGAAATCTGCTTGGACATGTGCATAGATGGTTTCTGCAGATGAAGAACTACTGGAGAAACAGAGAGATGACGCTGGTGATGTCTGGTTTGTGTCCTCTCAGAGTCCAAGAAAGAAACCGAGGGACATGGAGGCAAGCATAGTAGACAAATTTTATTGTAGAAAGTAAAGCACAGGGAAAAGAGCAGACTTTCCCCAGAGTGGGGGAAGGGGACTGAGCAGATGAGGCAGTGAGCTTTGCCCCTTTTATATGACATCCTCTCCTGGATTGGTCACTGCTTCCCTGCCCCTGTACCTAGGACACAGGTGCAAGGGATTCTGGTCCAGTCTTTGGTCCATGCCTTTGGTGCCAATAGAAAGAATGTGGTTCCTTGCTTAGCAGCAGGGAGTGTCTGCATCTGGGCCTGTCTTATCAAACCCTTATTAGCATTGGGGGGTGCCTTTGCCCTCTCAGGAAAGATGACCATCAGTTAATTTTCTCCTTATCCACCCACATTGTTCTGCCTACACTGAACTGCCTAACTTTTTCTGCCTCAATGATACCAATAAAATCATAGGTGTGATAGGTGTGAGCAGGGGAGGTGGACTTCATTGTTTCAAACTTTCCTTCTCACTGTAGCTAGAATAACCTGAGATTTTTTTATATATGTTTTTATAGACATATGATTTCTTTCTCTCTCTCTCTCTCTCTCTCACACACACACACACACACACAATTGGCTTCAAGACATCAGAGCGATACCAAGGTAATGAGGACTTAAGAAGTTAATATCATAGAAAGAACAGGCTCGATATAATATTTAACTATAATGCATTAATAAAATCATAAAAAAAGAATGGAATTCCAGAGAGTTGAGATAAACATAAGGCACAATTTTATTTTTTAGGGATTTTAATAAAAAAAGTTTGTAGCACATAACAGTGTTATGTATTTGTGGGGTCAATTTTATTTTTTAGGCATTTTAATAAAAAGTTGGTAGCGCATAACAGTGTTATTTATATATTTATGGGGTACAATTTGAGTGAACCAAGCACGGAAAGGAAAGCAGTGCATGATTTCACTCGTAGGTGGAGTCTCTAGGAAGCTGACCGTAGATGGTGGCTTCAGAGCCTGGGGGAAGGGCAGAGGCTAGTCAGTGCATTTGGTGATTTAAGTGTGGCTGGCTGAGGGTTGAGTAGCTCAGTGGACCTTTCCCAGCATCCCAGGGTTAAAGGGACAAAAATTGGAATTTGGTGACCCCAAAGGTGGAAGTTCCTGATAAATATTCCAGACCTTTTTTAAATACTCAAAAGTAAAATTTTGTCATATATTTCAAGATCAAAACAAAGCACTTATCTGCTCTGCTCCTCCTGGCTTCCTCGCCACTCTTCAAACACAACAAGTGAATGCCATTTGTTCAAACCTGGTTTTCTGTTTTCCAGAGAGGAGTCAGACCCTGAGCTGGCAACTCTCTGGTGGGATTATTGGCTTGGACGCGTCTGGGGACATTGCCTGCCACCTCTATACAAGCATTCTCCAGTAAACTGTTTGACCACAGACCAAAACTAGATGCCATTCTGGAAAGTGCTTTTTTTAACCACTAAGAATTAAACACAAATTGAAGTTACTGTTAGAATTATGGTTAATAATAACAACAAACTAGTTTTTAATTATTAACATCTAGAACAGCATCTTGCATCTCTGTAGCTACCCAGGATTTTCAAAGTGTTTGTATATCCATCATTTTCTCTGGTCCTTATAGCTGTAGGTATTATTTTCTTCTTTTTTATAGATAGAGAAAACTGAGGCTCAGAAGAATCACCTGTCCAGAGTGTACAGCCTAGAATATGACAAGTAAACATGCCAGACTTTTAATCAGAACCTCTAGATGCTTATATTCTAGGATGAAAGGGCAGCAAAAGAGGAGACCAATTCTCTTACTTTGAAAATTATCAGTAAATTATTAGATTAAGAAGATCCATGGTTATGGCACTTGCCTGGCATGTGTGAGGATGCGGGTTTGAACCCCAGCACCACGTACACAACGAAATGTCAGAGCAATGAAATACACATGGGAAACGAGATAGAATTGATTCTCTCTTCCTCTCTCTCTTCCTCTCTCTCACTGTCCTTCTCTCTCTCTCTAAAAAAAAGATGATCTTCTTCAAATCCAATTCTTTTCCAAGAAAAAATGAATCCATTCTGGAGGGAGAAACTATTACCTATAGCAGGATTTCTCAGTCTTGACACTACAGGTGTTGACAGTTTGGATCATACAATTCTTTGTCAAAGGGACTGTTCTGTACTTGGCAGAATTTTCAGTGGAATTGCTGGCCTCTATGCACAAGATGCCACTGGCTGTACTGAGTTGTGACAACCTGAATGTCTTCCAACACTACTAAATGGCTGAGGGGAAATTAACCTGTGAGAGAGAACTACCCACTTAGACCCTCCAATTATTTATTATTTTAACTTTTATTTTGGCATTCAAGTAAAAATAACCATGCATCAAAATGATGAGACTTCATTTAATACTGTGAGAAAGAAAACCAAATGATAGAATCACACATACGGGGAATTATTAGACAAGTATGCTAAATCACTCAATAATATAGTGACGAAATTGAAGGGCATGATTTTTAATTCCGCCTCCTGGCAGAGTTAAAAATGAGAAATAAAATGTAAGTTTTACATTTAAAAGGCAATAACTGAAATTAATAACTCAATGGAAGGATGTAATATCAGTGAATAAGAGATGGTTGAACCAAAGATATATCAAAGGAAATTATATAAAATGAAGCGCAGAGAGATCCGAGACTTCTACGATGAAAAATGTAACACACACATGCTTGACCATGAAACTGATGCCATTCTACTATTCTCGATGTGCATAGTTTTGTAAGTGAATAGTGGTTCATAACACTGTTGGAAGGATGGGAAGCTGCTGCCCGTTGTCAGTGAGAACGTGATTGAAGCCTGAACGTGAACACTGAATGTGTGCCTGAACTCACTCAGGTCCTCTTGGCAAAGAGCAGGCTTACTGGCTCAAATTGTTGCCATAGCAAAGTACCACAGACAAGGTGGCTTAAAGCCATGTTTTCTCCAGCCTCCAGGGGGCATCCTTCTTTGTCTCTCAGTTTCTGGTAGCTCCAGGCATTCCTTGGTGTGCGGTTTTATGACTCCAATCTCTGCTGTCACATGCCATCTTCCCTCTGTGTCTCTATCTGTAACCAAATTTCCCTTTCTCTAAAGGGAGACCAGTGATAGATCTGCAATGGCCCTATTTCTAAATAATATCATATTTTGAGCCACTGAGAAGTTAGGGCTTTAAGATATGCAAACCTAGTGGTAACTCATAGGAATCCAGGCTTACTAATAAAACAAAAAAAAAAATTAAAAATTGAGGCAAGTTAGTAGGTGCACAGTTCTTTGAAGACATATTCTATAGTCTATGTCCAAAAAAGCCACTGAACAGACTAACAAACAAATCAGAAAAACAGTTCTTAGGGGGAATCAGAAACTAGAGTTTCTACAATGCATTTCTAAAATGCCTACAATTCAAAATAAAAATGACAAGATTCAAAAAGAAACAGAAAAGTGTAGCCTGTATACAGAGAGCAAAATAGTCAATAGATGCTCTCTCTGAGGGGCCTGGATGTTGGACTTAGTAGACAGTGACTTTAAAGCATCTGTTGTAAGTGTTTTAATCAGCGGAGGGTCACTCACTGTGACTAAAGCACCTAGGCAGAACAAGTTAGAGGAGGAAAAGTTTATTTGCTACTCACAGTTTCAGAGGTCCCAGTTCATAGATCATTGAATCCAAATGTGAGTGTTATGGTTTGGATATGTGATCTCTCCCAAAAGCTCATGTGAGAGCCAATGCAAGAATGTTCAGGGGTGAAAAGAATGGATCATGAAAGCTGCAGCTAAGTGGGTTAATCCACTTGAACAGATTAACTGGGTGGTAACTGTAGGCAGAGAGGATATGGCTGGAGGAAGTAGACCCTAGGGGCATGACTTGACTTTAAGATTTATTATTTTGTCGCTGCTGATCGGAGCTCTCTCACTCTGTATCTCTGCTTCCTGGCTGTGCTGAACTGAATGGTTTTCCTCCACCAAGCCCTTGTACCATGCTGTTCTGCATCTCTTTCATCCCAGAGCTAGGGTCTCAGCCACCACAGACCAAACCTCTGAAACCACGAGGCAAAATGAAGTTGTTCTTGTCAAGTCTTTTGGTCATAGCCACAAAAGCTGACTAAAACAATGAGGAGGAACATCATGGCTGAAGGGGCTGGCAGAGGAAAGGTGCTCGCCTCCTGGCAGCCAGGAAGCAGAGGAGAAAGAGGACAGGAAGTGGGACCGCAGGAAAGATGAACCCTTCCAGGACAACAGCCCAGTCACACACCTCCAGACATGCCCCACTTGCCTACAGTCACCCCATCAGTCCTTTCAAAGGATGAACTATAGTTTACAACACTCACGGTCCAATCATTTCACCTTTGAATATTCCTGCATTTAAATACGAGTTTTTTCTTTTTCTTTTTCTTTTTTTTGGGGAATACCTCACATCCAAAGCATAACAACAACAACAACAAAATACATTCAAAAATCTAAAGAAAATCATGTTCTAAAGGAAAGTATGAAACCAATGATTCACCAAACAGAAAAAAACATAAATTGAAAACTACCAATTATTTGAAACAGAACCAAATAAAAAAATAATGAAAAAAAAATTAACAGAGTCTCAGGGGAATACTACAAGCCTACTAATATATACATGAGGGGAATCCCAGAAAGAGAAGAGATAGAAAAAGGATCCGAAAAATACACTTGAAGAAATTATGTCCAAAATATTCTGTTTTTGATGACAAACATTAGTTCACAGATCCAAGAAACATGATGAATTAGAAATGGAATAAGCTCAAGGAGATAAACACCCAGACACATCATAGTCAAAATGTTAAAAACCAAAGACAGAAAAAGTCTTGAAAGCAACAATGGAATGACCACTCATCATGTACATAGGAACCTTAACAAGATTAAGGACAAACCTCTCTTCAGAGACCATGAGGGTCAGAGATTCTGGACTATGGTATTTAAAGTATTGTAAGAGAAAAAGCTGTAAGCCAGGAATTTTATTATCGGTCAATAAAACTGTCCTTCAAAAATGAAGGTGAAAATATATTTTCAGGTAAAATCATGAATTCACTGGTCACAGAATGGATTTACAGGAAAAACAAATGGAAATTTTCAGGCAAAAAAGAAATGATACCAGATGCTAACTCAATTTACATGAATCAGTCAAGAGTTCTGATATAGGTGATTATACTAGCAACAGACATCCCTAATGCCAGACTGTCTCTCAAATCATTTTCTTAAAAGAGACCAAACCCTCTTAGATAAGGAACTGATTCCAGTTTTTGAGCAGGAAAACCTTAAGTTAAGAAGGCTTGTGTGGAATACCTCCTCATACAGATTCACATAAAAGTTTTTAGAACACAAATATAACATGAAAAAATGACTCATGCCGGTCAAAGAAGAGTTGATTTGAACTTCAGCAAGATAATAACTTCAGTGAGTTGGAAATCATTGGATGCATTTAAACCCATAATTTATAATGTTAACCAAAACAACACAATCAATCATACTCTGATAGGAGGAGATGAATTAAAAGCTTTGAAAATTATTGAATAAAGGAAAGTGATCAAGTATTTATCCTAATTTCCTTATAAGGACATTATCATGATTTATGCAAATGGAAGATGAGAAGAAGCATATAGTTATAGAATTATTCAGATAATAACAGGAATAATAGTTATAACTTTATTATTTTAAATCCCTCAATAAATTAATTGATATAAAATTGAATTATTACAACATACAGGGAGAAAATCAGATATTCTGTGCCAATGATGAATAAACTCCCCAGCATCTATAATCTTAACAAGGGTTGAACCTCCATTCGATAGTCTTTGGATCCAGCTGTCAGGATCTAGGAAACACAAAGGACAAAGAACACGCTGAACTGTACCCAGCAAAATCCAAATGGTAGAAAACTACAGATCCAGAAGCCTGAGTACTTCAACTGAGTTGGTAAAAGCAGAAGAAAGGTATGGAGTGAAATCATGCTGATTAAAAGAGATCCAAATGCTATCACCAAATTAAATTGCAGTGAAATAAAACTGTAGTACCAGGAATGTGCACTTGGTTGATCAAACCACTAATAAGGTAAGAAAATGATTACTAAAAAGTTATCTTCATGGTTACTTTCGATGCAGGAGGAGATGGGTTGAGCTGAGAGGGACAAAGGAAGGGACTATTGAGGTAGCCAGAAAATTTCTGTTTCTGGACTTGGGTGATTGCCCTTTAATAATAATTTTGAGGATGAATGTATGGTTTTGTATCTGTTTTATTTCATAATAAGAAGGATAAAAAAGTAATCCCTTTCTCTTAATAAATCTCACAGAAGTCCAATATAATTTTTAAGGTGGTGAAAATAACTCCATTTTTGTTCTTTAAAAATTTTTTATTAAAGAGTTGAGCTATTGTACAATTATAAATACATATAAAGTAATAATATGATATGCATTTGCTCCTAAACCAGAGTTACCCCCACATTGCCCATACCCCAGTCTCTTGATTCTTCTATATTTCGCTGCTACAACTGATATAAATGTTTAGATTGTGAATTTTCCAGAATTAAATGATTGCCTAAGTATTATTTCAATTCTTTGGGGGTAAAGAGTATGCTAGATTGTTGATTGTCTCCCTAGATCCCTCCCTTCTTCCTTATTTCTCCCTTTTCCCCTCCCCCAATACATATCTATGGTTCCCTAGATATCTGTTGCCTTTGCTGGGTCTAATACATGAGTCTGACAACCTTTCACCCAAGTCTGAGTTTAGGTCCAGCCTCCACAAATGAGGGAAAACATCCAACCCTTGAGTCTCTGGCTTTGGCTAACTTCGCTTAGCATGATTTCTTCCATTGCCATCCCTTTACCTTCAAAGGCTGCGATATCATTGTTTCTAATTGCTGAGAAGAACTCCATTCCTCTGTGTTCACTCTACACCACATTCTGGTCTCTTTGAGGATGTTTCCAAATTCCCCCCAGGAAGGGCTACTGTGACATCTACAGCAGAGTATTTGATAGGAGTATTACTGCTCAAATTTAATGTTCCAATGTTCTAAACTTATCTTAAAAGAAAGTTCTTTGGTTTGTTTTCTATGGGTTCAAGCAATTGTTTGAAGCCCATATTTACATTCTCTACATGTAAATAATCATGGTATGAAATAGCAAATTTTCCTTAGGTCCAGCACCCCTTTACATCTTGAACAAAATGCACTACATTGTCCTGGATTCTTGAGTAGTTTATGTTCCCATTAGCGTTAGTCTGTATGTCTATTCTCGAAAAACATGTAGGACTGTCTTGTTCCTAGCTTACATTTCTCCATTTAGCAGATATTTAATATCTAAGCATTTAAAATAAATCCAAATTATAGTGGAAAGCACATGGCTTGAGAGGCTCTGTGTCCAAATCGCTGTATAAAGTGTTTTCACTAACCCTTTTGAGATTTATTTCCCATCTGAAAATAGTAACAGCAAAACTTTCTCATAGAATTTTTATGGGACTTAAAAAAGAAGATATATATTTAACAATTGCTAGCCATAAAAGAAAAATAATATGTTCTCATTACTTTTGTAAATTTCATTTGTAAGTGTTAACATGTTTAATAAATGATACCTTATACAGATATTCAACGAACAGTAGCTTCCAAATGACAATGTGTCTTTATAAGGATAAGTCCCCAGTGCAGGACTATTTGATCTACAGTAAAATTGCTGTCTGGGAAAATATTTGGTATGATCTTGGGTAGATTTAGAGAGCAATGGAAGCCATTCCTTTAAGTTTGGTTTTCTCTGTTGCATAAGCGGCTGCCATAACTGATTTTCCTGATGTAAACCCTCAAGGCATCAGGCAGGGGCTGCAGTCTTCCCACTCCTGTGGTTAGATCCAATCAGGGTGAATGGCCTAAATTGAGCAAATATTGAATATTAATCTCCTATAAATATTGAATATTAATCTCCATTTGACATAAAGGTAAATATTTGATTTCATGCTATTTAATACTGTTTTGCTAGGATGAACTGCTGATAAACATCAGGACAGGTTCTTTCTGCAGACAAACAGGTGACCTGAATCAAAGGGCAGGCTACAGAATTCAGCCGGTTCCAGGCCTGACTGTTGTCCAGGGGACACTAGGACACTAACCTGTAGGTACATCGTGGAAACAGAAGATGCTAATCAGAGTCAAATGTGGAGTCTAACTATTATGGAAATGATGGTCTTTCAGACCTAAAGGAGGGAAAGGGACCAGAACCTTAGCAGAGTTTAGATCCTGGGAGGAAATGATATATACTGGATGGAAAATATTGGACCAAGATCATATATCACAGGAAAGGTAACATTAGCATACGGGCATACTGGCTAGGTCCCTCCTAGAGCCTTTTGAGTCATTGCTCAAGATGTGCTACCTGTCTTTGCGAGGCAGGTGTAGAAGCACAGAACTCTGGGTCGCAGGCTCCACTCCTTGCTGCTTACAGGTGTGTGATGCCAGGCTAAGAGCAGCCTTTCAGAAGGACTTGTGCATTTTGCAAAATTGTGAGGCCATCATCATCTTTGAATAGCTGCTTGGTTTCTTATCCTTAGATCAAGTGTCCCTGGGTTTAGTGATTTCAAGGCTCACTAGTCCACATGATTAAAAAAATTCACTTTATTGACTTAATTATCCTTAAAGAAGAGCAGTCTTATGGCCTAAAGTTTAGACCCACTCAAATTAGGAGAAATAGAACATTGCTCAGCAAAATGATAGCATACATTCCTGCTGCTATATTTTTAAAAAAATTCCCAAGGCTCATAGTGGGTCTAGTCATGAACTTAGAGACCCCATGTCAATAATAAAATCTATCACGTATACATTGTTCACAATACACCACGCCTGTGCTAAAAGTATTACGTGTATTGTTTTGTTTAAGCCTGCCAAAAGACTGATAGGAGAATGGGCTATTGTCCCTGTTTTGTGAATGTCGGAATAGAACCTAAAGAAGATTAAGTAACACAAGTGGCATCAAATAGCACATATATAACTGGCACTTGGTCTTGTTAAAAGCCAGAAGCCAAATTCTAAACCACAACGCTATTCTATCAAAGCAGCATTTCATTAATATTGGCCTTTACTCAGGGTCTGGGGTAGATTTATTATCTTGATCACTGAATGTCATTATGGGAGCAAAATGGAAAAGAAGCTATCAAATGTGGTAAGCATAGTTTAAGGGATCTCAAGGGAAATGCAAGGAGCATTTTAGTCAACTTTTTTGCTGCTGTGACTAAAAGATAAGACAAGAACAATTTTAAGAGGAGAAGTTTATTTTGAGACCTCACCGATTCAGAGGTCTCTGTCCATAGAAGGCTACCTCCATTCCTTGGGGCTCAAGATGAGGCTGAACATCATGGCAGAAGAGTATGGCACAGGGAAGTGGCTCACATGATGATCAGGAAGCAGAGAGAGACTCTGCTCTCCAGATACAAAATGTATATCTCAAAGGCACGCCCCCAGTGACCCACCTCCTCCGGTCACACCCTACCTGCCTAAGGTTACCATCCAGTTAAATTAATCCCCAGTTAATGAAGGGATTAATTCACTGATTGGGTTAAGGCTTTCATAACCCAATCATCTCACCTCTCTGCCTCTTGCATTGTCTCATACATAAGCTTTTAGGGGACACCTTTCATCCAAACCATAGCATTTGGGTAATAAGGCAGATGTATAGACACTTAAGAAGGGTCAACAAAGTCTAGCTCATCAAGGCAAGCATGCAAATCAGGGACTACTGGTTTAATAAAAGACCAGCAAGTGGGGAATGGAAAGTAGAAAGGAGTACTTCCAACACTGCCAACCAGGCTGTGTTGAAGATGCTTAGCACCGAGGAGAATGGGACCAGTGGGGAGCATTGAAAAGAAAACCTACAGAGTAGTCAGTCTCAAACTGAATATGCAAGATGATGGAATCACAAAACGTGGTTGGGATGCTGCTAAGGAATTTGTTTCTTAGAATTGCTCACCTTTTTCTAGACTCACCAGTGCATAAAAGTAAATGAAGACTCCCAGGACAGAAAGTCCCACTATAAAATGCCCCTGCAGAGAGAGGTCAGCCTTCACTGTGACTTCATGAAGACGAATGAAATTATGGTATCTGCTGGAAAATGGATGGCGATAAGCCAGACTCATAAATCCAAATATTAACTCTTTTCTCTCAATCTATTTCTCACTGGTCCTGACAGAAACCAGGTAACTCTAAGTTATATAACAGTTTCAAGTTGATTCTCTCACCCTGAAAAGAATAAATATATATTGCATTCGACGCCATTTTGGGCTTTATCCCCTCTCTTCATTCTGAGGAAATTAATGATACAAAGGTATTGATATCACTGGTCACACTAAAACCTGACCCTGAAAGATGACCTTTGAATTCAAGAAATGGAGTTACTTAAAGGCCATTGTCTTGATGACTTGGAAAATACCAAACAGGAGCCACATCTGTCAGTGTGAAACCTCATTTCCCAGCTTTCTACCTGTTTGATTTCTGACTTGTTTTTCTCAACAGCACAATATTCCAAATAACTCTCTTCTGTTACTTCAACTGGAGGTTTTGCAAGCTTGTCTGCCCATTTTGAGAGGGCTAGAGTACAGCATGTCACCCTGTCTCTATTTTAGTACCAGCAGGCTAGGTTGCTTGAACCAACCTACCTTAGGAACAATGAAAAAAGTCAGAAAAATACATTATTTATTGTATTTATAGCTGATGAAGCATATAAACACCAAGTCTCAAGAGCTAAACACATAATTGGTTCCTCATTCAGGTGAAGTCCAAATGAATGTTCCTGATGGGAAGATGAATCTCTTCTAAGAGCTAATTTAGAGTTCCAGGCTCCTTTTGCTTTTGACCCTGTCATCTTTAATACATGGCTTCTAATAGTTCCATATTTCTTCTTTAACTTTTTTTTGATTAATATGTATTAATCCATTGAGGACTATAAACGTTAGGGCTAACAACTTTCAAGTTACTGTGTTGTTTGAATGTGTTAACTCTGTACCTTCAGGAACATAATATTTGAAGCCATTTGGAATACAGGTGTGTTCTGGGGAATCAACAAGTACCCAGGTCATCTTTGGAGATGTTATCCAAGGGCACAGAAATGTGTTCTTGATCAAGTTGTCCTTGTATCTACAAAACCCAACTCACCATGTCATCAAACCAGCTCGGAGTGGAAGTTTAGAGAAAGGAGAGCGGAAGAGAGAAGGGAGTCTGCTAATGCACGGAGTCAACGTGATGAAAGCCAGTTCAGGGACTGGGACACTTGTGAATTGGCCATTTGTTTCAATGGACTTCAGAGAATTGCTCTTGATCTTGGAAAATCATAAAGACCCTTAAAATGCAAATTATGCACACACACTTTGACTATGAGATGATTTTATTCTGTACACATGCCAAAGAACCCTTGATTTTTGTCCATACGCTATGATAAATGTGTGTCCTCATCTGCCTCTTCTTAATAGACTGTGCTGTTAAAGGCAGGGATTATGCAATTTCCCTCTGCTTCTGAAAAATATGTGAGGAAGGCTCCTGGTTTGTTTATGTAGGTGTATATCTATTTAATTTCTAATATATTTTGGACTTCTGTTCCTGTAAAATTCATAATACAACTGATTCATCATGTGTGTATGCCAATGTACAAGACTCTTGCGTGTTGTAGTAGATACTCTTAATTTATCCATTTACCTTTTCATGAGATCCACCCCCATTATATTTATGTAAACATGCAAATGCGTTTGTTAAAAATGAAGAAGAAATACAAATTTACAGTTCCCATTTCTGCAACGGGCCATGTGGTTATAGCTGGTATTTATAACTATGTTCTTCCACCAGCTACTCCATATTTTCTTTGTCCTTAGTGAGCCCTCATCTAGTGATTCTTTACTGCTGGGGCAACCCAAACCTTCACTTGTGAAGGATTAGGCCATTAGCAGTCCAGAGGAGCAGGCTAAAAGAAAGTAATGCATCAGGAATGGGGAGTATGGTTGCTGGACTGTCTCCTCATGCAACTTAATTGTGCTTGCAGGGACTGTTAGAACCAGTCTTACGTGTCACTCCACTTGATGATAGAGTGCTGCTGTGCATACTCAACTCCATAACTTGATAGGTCAAGTGACAGCTATTTCATGTTGCAGGTCAGGGGCTGGGAGTGTGGCTCAGTGGTAAGTGCTTGTCTAGCATGCAGGAGACCCTGGGTTCAATCCCCAGATCTGCAAATAAACAAACAAAAAGACTCCAGATTCCAGGTAAGGTCTCATAGTAATTTACTGTTATTAGGGTTAAACATTCAGGGTCTCTACTAAGGCTCAGTAGAAGCCAAAAGCTGTTTCTCAAAAGGAGAGTAGTTATTCACAAATGATGGAAGGGCTTTATTCTGCAATCTTATGGACTTGCACTGTTTTTCATCATAATAGGGACATGCCAAAGGTACTGAACAGCACCCTATCTGTCTCAGGAACTTTTGTAAATAATAAATCATGTGGGCCAAGTGACAGAGAAGCTTGCATGGGAGCCTGAATCTGTTGTGGAGCCTCCTCTTGTTCAAGACCTAATGTATAACTGTATCTGGTTACTCAGTAAATGGTCAAAATAAGGAATATGTTACCTCCAAAATATAAAGAAGCCTACTAGATATTGTGCCTTCTTTTTGGTTATAGAAGGGACAGATGCAGCTTGTACCTCACTTAAGAAGGGATATCTCATGAAGTCCCATACATCTGGTGGACACCTTGAAATCTCAGAGGTAGAAAGTCCATGACTTCTGATATATTTATTTCCCACCCTTTGGAGCATAAAACTATTATCAATAAGTTTAGAGTAATTGCCATTTCTTGCTCACTAGATCCAATCAGCATAATGCCATTGTTTGGGACGGATGGTCAAGCTCTTCTCCCTTACCTACAATCCATATACTGAAGTACTAAACTCCAATGTGACTTTGTTTGAAGATAGGTTTTTAGGTGGAACTAAGCACTCCATTTTTTTTACACTGTGGAAAAGAATTTGGCTGTATTATATCCATGCCCTGAGACTTTGTCAAAGGCTATGTTTAAAGATGAGAGGATAGTCTATCAGGTAGAGGAAATTTCAAGGCAGCAGAGAATTTAGCAGCAGTGTGGATATTACGGACTGATTTTAGCTAAGTGTGTTATGAGAATCAGGAGTGACAAGAAACAGAGTAGTACATTTGGAAAATTTGCAATTTGACTGAAAAAAGGAGCACATTTAGAGCTGCTGCCAAGGAGGGTGTGGTTGCTAATGAGATTATGAACATTAAAAAGAGGACAAGTACTCTACAGTGAGAAAGATGTCTTGAGGGCATCTCAGGAATCAGCAAGGCCTCACTCATCGCAGCCTCAAAAGTAGAAAAGTGTAAACTCATTCAGCAGTCTTTCTTTTGAGAAGAGACCCAAGAAAAGACCCAAGAAAACATGCCCATACAAGGCCCCCTAGAGAGTTATTTCCCTGGGATTCATTTCTCATGCACAGACAGAAAGACACTCAGAGTGTGTGACAATCGTGGTTCACAAAAGCCCTGGATCAGGTCTCACTGATGGTAGACCTTGGAGTCATTCAGGTAGTGATGGATTTGCAGATATGCTGAATACAAGAATTGTGGGATCACAGAAGCTTCCTCCAAGACTTCAAACCTGGGAGACCAGACAGTGTGTGGCAGGTTCAGAGACCCTGCACATAGGCCTTGGCAGGGCAATATGTGAAAAGATGAGAGTGCAGCCGAAGCTGCAATGAAGACCCGAGGAGGTTTGGCATGCCAGAAACAGCACACCTGCTGAGAGGTGCTTCAGGCTGCGAGAAGAACTAGTTCATCTGGGTGACTGTGCGGGCTGCAGCCATCAAAACCTTAAGGGGGGGCTGGAGCGGTGGCTCAGCAGTTTCGGCGCTTGCCTGGCAAGCACAAGGACCCGGGTTCAAACCCCAGCACCACGTACACAACTGAGTGTTGGAGCAACTAAGGCCATGTGAAAAACTAAATAAAGTTTTTTTCTCTCTTTTCTCTGTCTCTCTCACCATCCCTCTCTCTTTATAAAAAAAAAAAAAAAAAACCTTAAGGGGCTGTTGAAACCCTTAGGGCCCACACCCTTCCATCATGTACCCTGTGCTCCCATGTTGGATATGGACCTATAGGACAGAATGTATGACCTTCTGGCTTTCGATCTTGCTTTGGCCCAGTTCCTTCTAACTATTTTCCTATTCTTCCCATTTGAAATGGGAATGTTGACCCTATGCCATTGTATCTTTGAAGTATAGAACTTACTTTTTTATTTTTATAGAGGCTCACAGCTAAGAGTTTGCCTTGAGTCTCAGGGAAGACTTTAGATCTGAATCTTTGAGCAATGCTGAACAGTCAAGATTTCGGGGGCTCAATGAATACATGAGAAAGTGCTCTAAATCATTAGTAATCAGAGAAATGCAAATGAAAACCACATTAAGATATCACCTTACACCAGTCAGAATGGCAAAGATGAAGAAAATAAACAACAATAGATGCTGGAGGGGCTGTGGAGAGATAGGCACACTAACACACTGTTGGTGGAGCTGCAGACTGGTACAGCCCCTCT
>PVKS010015873.1:0-45014 GCA_004027875.1 Aplodontia rufa
TGGACAGAATTATGCTTAGTGAAGTCTCCCAAGCTCAGAGACTAAAGGGCCGAATGGTTTCTCTCATCTGTTGATACTAGAATTTATGTTGAAGCAGTAGGACAGACGGCTGACCTAACAAAACCTCAAATTGAATGACTTTCAGTGCAACAGGGGTGAAAGCTCCCTAGGATACTTGGAGGTGTAGGGAAGGGGATGGAGAGGGGTAAGGGTATATGAAGAACTCATAGGAGTCTGGTGATTGGGAAGATGGGGGAATCATCCCAGAAGCCGATGTCATTCCTCCACTAGATACCCATTTAACACTTGAGTTCTTCTGGGGGAAACTGCAACAGATGAAACCCATAGTAGTTTATCTATGCGTTGGCATTACCCCTGGATAACAAAGTTTATACACATTGATTGCTACTGTTTTGACAATGTTTCCCCCTCATCTGTATCCTGTATCCCAATATACTTCTAATAAATGTGAAAAAAAAAAGAAAGGCTTCCCCACCTCTGCCCCTCGCAGCTCCCCACCCCCCCGCCAGCCCTGTGTCTGTGCCCTTTCCTCTCCCTGGCTCTCTGGCTTCTTCCCCTCCCTCCTCATCTCTCTCATCATTAATTTGGAACCAGCCCCTGGTTTTCTAGTCTTTTGTGTCATAAACCATAAAGGTGCCTTCTCATTTCCAATTCCCGATTCCAAGATCTGCATATGCTTTTATTTCGATTTGGGAGTCAAGTGCATTTGGGAAATGAGATTCCGATCCTATAAACTAAAATGATTGTCTAAATTGCACCGCTGTCTAAAGTGAATGTAGACTGGGGATCTGATCCCTACCTCGCAGGGCCTCCCTGAGGAACAGGATGTGCATCTGGCCTCTGGAGGTCTTTCTCAGGGAGCCTGAAAGTCGATTCAAGGAAAAGAAGCCAGGCCCATGAACAGCAGGTATTAGGGAGCCATGCTGGAGAGGCACATCTGGACCACCCTGGTGCAAAACTTTCCATCAAACACAAAACACTGCAAGGAGAGTTCTCTGAAGTTATGTTGCTACGTGATCTAGGAGTCAACGTAATATCCGTGCTTGTCCACACGGAAGGTCAGGGGAGGACGGCAGAGTGAGCCCAACAGAAGGCCTGAAATGTGGGGATGCGCCACGGCTGGACCACCACCAGGCAGTGATGCACACCTGGCCAGCTCAGGGGTCCAGGAGAGAGGCAAGAGGTCAGAGCAGGTAGAGAAAGAGGCTGACCAAGTCCTGAGGCTCTCAGATGCAGACTGTCCTGCTCCTTTCTCTGTCACCCACACCTAGCAACCTCCAAATGTCACAGAGGTTGCAAGCTGCATGGTGACAAGCACACACCAACCCAAAGTAGTGTGCCAGGAAGACACAATGAGACTGCTCTGGAGGCCAGGACAGCCGTCAGAGAGCCCTTGCCCAGCAGCCAGCAGTGGCCGTCCCTGGGGCAGGCAGTAGGTGCTTACTGATGTCTGAGTCTTCGGTTATTGATGCTTCTGTTCCTCTCTAGGACTATGAATGGACTGGAGGAATCCAGCAGGCCTGTCCCACTGCAAAGACGGAGAGAAGATCAGTGGCTTCTTCTTAGAACCCAGCATAGCTATTGCCTGCCACCGTGGCCACGGAGCTCCTGGAACACGGCCGACTTGAGCTGTGGGGCCCTAATTGCAGAGATGCCAGACCAAATAAACAAAATGCTTCACTAATAAATGGTGCGCTGATTACATTTTGAGAGAATAATATTCTAATGTGCTGGATTAAATAAAGCACACTATAAAAAGCACTCTTACCTGCCTTGTTTACTTCTTACGTGTAGCTGCTGGAAAACCTTTGGTTGCACACTAGGCTGGCTTCTACTTGCTTTTGATTGTGCTGATGATGCCCAGAGTTTCTGGGTGATGCTGGTCTCTACCTGGTGGCTGTGGTCCGTGGTACCAAGGAGCAGCCCCTCTGAGAGGCTCAGGCAGATGCCTGGAGTCTGGTCCTGAGGCAGCTCAGGAGGCTACCATGTCTATCTGAGGAATCAGAAGAGATGGCAGGCAAAGGCCTTGTTACCCTATAAATGGGACCGAACTCCTGTCATGTGGTGTACTGGAAGATAAAACAGAAAGTGCCCATTATTAGAAATGGTAAGATCCCATGTTGAGTCACATGGTTAAGACGTTTCTTCCAACTTGCGCCCAGTCATACCCAGGTGAGCTCAGTTTCACCAACCTGCTTGTTCTTTCCATTCCTGGTGGACTTAGGTTTGGGGCCAAAGCTTTCCCCGCCTGGTGCCTGGGGGAGTCAGCATGTCTTAGCGCTGAGATGCCACAGTAGTCTGAGTGGAGAAGGCACAGGCTTCTTGACGAAAGATGGAGAATTCATGGAGGACAAAGGCCTGGATTCAGGGGAAGAAGGCAGGTGTGGCTTTTGCTCATGCAGCCCTTGGAGTTCTTACGTGCAAGCCGAGGGAACCAACGGGCTATCCATCCAGAAGACGCTGGGAGTCTGCAGAGCACTGGGAGTGCAGAGGGATGGTGGCCGTGACCAAGCCTGGCACCTGCCCACATGGCTGAACTAGTGGTATTCTTGTTCAGAGGTCAAGTGGTGGCATTTAGGGCACCCTCCATGCCCTCCTAAATCCTGTTCCCTTCACCTCCAGCCAGCATTCCAGCCAGCCGTAGCTGTGCACCTTGTCAAGAGACCATGAATGTCACCAGGAGGTGTGAGTCCCAGTGTCCTTCTGCACCTGTGACTTCCTGTAGCCAGCAGCGCTGAGCCTGGCACTGTGGGACTGTGCCCCAGGGACCTGCTGTCCATGCACTGCCCCCTGCTGCTCCAAAGTAGCCCTGCTTTCCTTTAATAATCAGCCCCTTGGCCAACGCCCTGAGCCCTACTTGCTCTATTCCCAGGAAGCCTGAGGACGGAGCAGAAAGAGAGCCAGGGCACGGCAGCAGGCGGTCTGCAGGTAGGACAATCAGCAGCTCCCACCACAGGCCCCAGGGACCATGCCAAGAGGCAGGCATCTGGGTCCCAAGTGAATTCATCTCCTGGCCACTGGTAAGCTGTGTCTGGCTAGGAAATCTAGAACCACACAAGCCCTGCCTGCAGGTCCTTTCAGCACTCTCTTGCTGTGCGTGGGGCAGGCTGTGCTTCCTGCATGGAGGAGGAATGACTAAAGCTGGCCAGACCCTGACGGGCGCTGCTGCTCCAGAAGCTGCTCCTGGTCAGGACCTCCCCTGGAAGGAGGTCGCTTCCACCCTGCTCTCTATGGATTTTCCTTGCAAGAACACCCCCTCCCCCACTCCAGTCCTGGAACTGCATGTTCTGCACTAGGAGAGCCAGCGGCTGAGAGGGCACATGAGGACCCTGCCCACAGTCACTGGGGACACGGCTCGTGTGAACTCCAGAAGTGTGGTGCTTCTGATTGGCTGCTTTGCTATTCATGCATCAGGGACCTGGGCAAATGTTCCACCTTGAATCCTTTCAACTCTTCCATGGGAATTTGGGAAACACAGGGGGGCCTGAGCTCCTCCTGAGCACACATCGCCAGTCCCTTACCAGGCAGCTCCATGATAGTCTGGGTTCCCAGGAATAAAGGGAGGGGATTCCAGCAACCCCGATGGGGTGGAAGACTTCCCTACCCTATGTGCTTTGCCTGGAAAAGCAGCGGTAGGCCACCTGGGAGAGGATCGTTTAGTGCCATGCCGCTGCTGCAGGTCTTCCTCAGAGGCAGCGTGTACCCTAGACACTCTGGGTGTGGAACTTCTGGAATTGGGTGAAGGACCTTGAATTTTTGTGGCAAAAACTTGCTCCAGACGCCGTTTCCTCTGTCCCTCAAAAGGAGCAGGGCTTCCGCAGGCCACCTGTCCAGTTCAGTCCAGCAGATCTTTCCTCCTAGTGGCTATGGCCAGCAAAGAGATTTGCACAGCACCAGGTAACAACCTGTCTGTGTGGAATGATAAACCAGCACTTCTCCATTTCCCAAATATCCATGGAGCACTTAGTGTATCTGGGGGCAAGCACACATACCACCTGTTTGGGGCACTTAGTGTACCCGGGGGCAAGCACACATACTGCCAACTGCAGAGAAGGCAGAGCTGCCAGGGGGCCGACTACACTTGCAGGCTGGCATCTTAGCAAAAAACGTAACATGTGCCATGGGGCTGGTATCCCCATGATGCCTCCTCCACCAACAGAAGCTCTGTCCCTGCTTCTCTTCTGCAAAGTGTACCACCCTGCCCTGACCCTGCTGCTGCGGAATCCTCGAGGCCCCACCTCCTGGTTTAACCAACCTGCAGTGCAAAGTGTACACTGAACACACGTGGCAGGGGGTTGAGGGCTTCACGTCCACTTCTCTGGACACCGTGTGGGAAATGTAACGGGCAAGCCAACATTCCATCGCTTACAGTGGGGGCCCCTCCCTGCTTCCTGATGAGGCTGTGTGCTGGGGAGACAGGACTCAGCAGGAAAGGCAGGTGAGAGTGCTCACTGCAGTGGAGCCCAGGCACGGGGCCTTCTGGATTCTCCAGCTCCACCCCTGCTCTGTGTCTTCTAGATTCTCTGTTCCTAACGACTCATGAGGAAACTTTGCTGTAGATGATTGCTACTCTTCCCAGTGCAATGCGGAAAAATGCAATGCCAAATACCCCAAGTAGTGAGAATCTTTACCTCCCTTCCTCCCTTCTTTCCTTCTTCTCTCTCTCTCTCTCTTTCTCTCTCTTTCTTCTTTTTTCATTTCTTTCTTCCCCCTGCCACTTTAGCAATGGCACCCATAAACTAGCTGGACAGTCAATCAAAATGCTCTCATTAACGGTTGGTTGCACCACATCTTCCCTAGTACTCCTGAGCTAAGGGGACAGATCCCTTCCTTTGAGTAATGTGGGTTGTTGTGGGGGTGTTAAACTGATGACTTAAAAAGAGGAAGTGAGATATGAGGACCCTGAATGCAAAATAATCCAGAGGTTGGTGGTGGGGGCTCCAGAAGGAGATTGGAAGGTTTTATGAATGTATGAGACTACAAAAGGTGAATTGAGAAAGAGAGAATCAGTTTTATTTAGTTTTTCATCTGATTTTCTTTGCTTGGACACTTTGTTGCATACATGGGGCTGGTGCTTGAACCCAGGTCCTTGAGCATGCCAGGCAAGCATCATAACCACTGAGCAAATGCTCCAGCCCCAGAAGTACTTTCTCTTTTTTAAAGAGAGGGACAATATGTGTGTGTGTGTGTGTGTGTGTGTGTGAGAGAGAGAGAGAGAATTTTATTTAGTTTTTCATGTGGCTTTTGTGGCTAGGACACTTTGTTGTGTATGTGGTGCCAGAGTTTGACCTATGTCCTCATGAGTGCCAGGCAAGCACTGTAACTGGTGAGCCACTGCTCCAGCCCCACAAAGAACTTCTTTTCAACAGAATTGTAAATAATGTTGTTAAAATTATGGACTTAGGGATGGAGTAAATACTGCTATTATTCTTAGTTTGCTAATCTTTGACACCTTAAATTCTCCATGCTCTTTTAGTTCTTAGAATTGTCTTTGATGCAATCCACAGCTATAGAATCTGCCCAAACATGAGTTGCTCTACAAGCTCAGGCCCAGGGGTCTGAACGTGATGCCTCAGATTGGCCCCCCAGATGCCCCAGGTTTGGTTAAGCTCCACAGCTGTTCTGCTCTGGACGCAGAAGTGCAGGAGGTGTGGGAGGGCTCAGCTGCACGGCCTGACCCCACCAGCTCATGGGACATGCGTGACTTCTAGGCTTGCCACCCCAACTCCAGCTTCCGCTGCGCCCCAAACTCGTCTGCGTCACCATGTTGACACTGTGGTGTTTGTGGCCCCCACTTACTACCGAGGCACCAGGCTGGTGTTGTGACTGGTCGAAGCTGATTCCTTGTGGTGAAACCGGCTTCCCCTCCTAATGCTTGCTTGATGTTTAACAAGGCAGAGCTTACTTGTGCATCTCAGGTGTGTCTGATTTTCACGTTAGCGTGTGAGTGTGTGTGCGTGACGGGGAAGGGCTGTGTTGGGCTTGGTTTTGCCCGGCACATGTCTGATGCAGTTCCATCTGGGTTCCATGTTTCAGCCATCAACTGCCAGCTGTGTGACGACACAGTTTGCCACTGTCTGTGAGTCTGAGTCCCTTTAACTGTCACTGTCCCCCATCCATCACCAGGCAGATGTGATTCTGAACGAAAGCACACACATAACATTCCTCTGGCCAAACACAGGTAAACCATCGTCACCCTCAGCATGGAGGTCTGCTTGTGTCCCCTCGTCGTGGGGAACTGTGGCATCTGAGGAAGAAGTAGGCTCCTGCGCGTGCACACCATGTTGAGTCGGGGTCGGTGTGAAGTTTGAGACAGGAGAGAGCACTCCTTGCACCGTGAGCCTCCAGCCTTTGCTAGCTGAGCCACGGGATCATGCGTTGCCACTCAGGCACAGCCTACGGCGCAGCCTGCCTGCCCCACAGTTCCACACACAAGTGCGGCTAGGGCTTAGCACTATGTTCTTGTCTTAAGCTAGGACTGTCTATGAGAGTAAATAGAAGGAGATGAATCATGCTTTTCCTAACTCTGTGCCATGAACTTCTAAATCACCATGAAGTACATGCATAACAACTCGAGGAAGAGCTTGATTGGTGTCTGCATGCAGGTTGCTTCATTGCCTGGTTTAATTGCCCTTTTGAGCACTCCTGTCCTCACTCATCCTGCAGTGTTTTACAGCACCTAGCAGCACAGCAGTTGATCTCAGTTTTAGAAATCATGATTTCTCCAGTGCAGGGACAATGTAACCATAAAGCACGCTGCTCTGTGGCTTCATGACTCTTCTTTCTTCCTTCCTCTGAGCCATCGGAGTGCTGGCATCTGTGGCTCTGACAGTCATGCAGAGGGTGGGTGGGGAGAACACGCATGCCCGGCTGGAGCCGGAAGCAGACGAAGACAGACAGGTGCTGTCAGGAGATGAGGCTGAAGGCAAGGCTGGGGGTGGAGAGGCTGGGACCCTAACCCTGAGGGTGCATCATCAGATGCTGAGCACTCCAGTGCAGGGCCTGTGGAGTCAGAATCCCCACAGCTTCAGGTAACCAGACATGTTGAGGTGACAGTGCACACACACGCATGTGCACACTCCACGCACACACGTACTGCCCTTCTCTCATACACAGGCACAAGTGTAACCTGTGGTTTGAAATGTCATGGCTTAGAATTATTTAGAGATTTCCTTCTTTCTTAATGGGAGCTAAGATGTGGGGGAGATTTTAACTGAAAAAAATGAATCCGTCACTAACACAACCCAAACAGACTCAGGGGGGCTGAGGGAGGATGATTACATACGTGCATGCTTTGTGAACATCCTTATATTTGTAGGGTTTTTTTGCAGCGTGCATTTGGATATATCTTACGTTGCTCATCCATGCTTCAGCCTGAGGCAGGGTGCAGGGGCTGTTGGACCTGGCCCCCCACACCTTCATGGGCATTTTGTCGGGCTGTGTGCTTTCGGAGCAATGCTTTGTCCTGCACAAAATGGAAGTGCCTGACCATTGTTCTGTAGCCGCAGTGCTGCGATCACGTCTGGAGCCTCCTTTACTCCACAGCGACCGTGCCACCTGGAGAACTGTCCATCGCCAGCGAGGCTGGCTGCGTGGGAGCCGGGGAAGTGTCAGAGACACGGGAGAATACATGTTCCCATTTTTTCCCCACCGACTGTAAATGATTCCTATTCTTTGCTTCACAGAACATCCGATGCGCTGCCCAATCAGCTGAAAAGCTGCATGGACGTCATCAGCTCCGTGAGGGCGGGCAAGTGAGGAGACTGCAGCTGTGTCCCAGGGAGCCGAGTGGAGTCTCCATTAGGGCAGCTCTATTGATTTCTGATCCACACTGCAGCAACAGGGCTACAGCGCAGGGGGAGAAACCACATCCCAGAGGCAGGAGCACAGAGGACAAAAATAAGCAGCTGGCTAGACAAGAGCTTCATGTAAAAATCATGCATCTGTCTCCAAAAGGACCCCAAGCCTCGTCAGTTCAGACGACCAAACCTAAAGACGTTTGTAACAGAGTGAATCGTCTTGGTCGCCATTGTCAAGCCATTTTTTATGAGAGTTGATAATGATCTAATTTCCAGAATGGCTTAAAAAATGAAACTTTGGCATACATACCAAAAGCAGTAGTTTATTTGAGAGGATCTTGAAAAAAACCTGCAGATCTATTTTTAACCCATCCTGTTAGACCGTCGTACCTGGTAGTGACTCTTAGTGTCCCACCTTAGCTCTTTGCATCACGTGACACCCAGGACAGAGTTGCGGTCTGGCTTCCCACAGCCTGATTCCAGCACATCCCACTGTGAGCCTGGGAGGCACAGCCTCGGTGTCCTCTCAAGGTCTGCTGCCTGGAATTTGGCTGGGAAGGACTGTACCTGGGTGTTAAGATGCTGCCTTGGTGTTTAGGCGACCTCACCCCAAGGTTTATCACCCATCACTCCCCCTCCAAAGATAGAGTGAGTTCGGTTTTAAAGCAATGGTGGCATCTGCTTGTGAGCAGAATGGAGCAGTCCACCCCTCATGGCGCACACCACGCACGTACACGCACACACATGTACAGCCGCACGCCCGTCAGCTAAGGGGAAAGGGTGATACCTTTCTAAGAGCAGGCAAGGCAGCGAGCCTGTGTTAGCAGGAGCTCTATGGGGCAGGCTTGCCAGACAGGCAGCAGAGTGGAGCTCCAGTTCCGCCCAGACGCGTGCCATTTTCATTTTAATCAGCCTGCTCAGGACGCTGCTGATTCATTTTGCAGGATGTCCCCCGGGAGCCAAGGTGGAAGCCTCAGGCGAGCTGCTCCTGCATCGATGCAGCACACCACATCAGAGAGCAGAGCAGGGAGGAGGCAGGCGGAAGGAGAAAAGCCTTCCACACACCACGTTCAGGATTTCAATATGGCTAGTTAGAAGATCCCTCCTGAAACCCACTCCACTGCGAAAAATGTAATGAGAGAAGGAGAGAAGGGAAAAAAAGGCACAGTGTCGTTTTAATATCCAACCCCCCCCCAGCCCCGCCGGTCACATAAACACTTCCACAGAGTGGCTTGGAATCCTGGTCTTCCTCACGGTCACTGTAAAATGCACGGGCTCGCTCACACACACACACACACACAGAGGCACACGTGTGTGCGTGTACATAATTTACCTGGTGACTAGCTGGGGTGGTGTACCTGATTTAGCCGGAGACTTTGATTTGTAGGACTGACAACCTTATTATGCAGTGAGCTTATTATTGATATTATTCTGCCCTTGGTTGCCATGGCCACCTTGTGAGAGACATTCAATTTTCTCTCTTCCATCATCATTATCTATGAGGCCATCTGTTGTGGAAAATGAATTCAGCCTCATTTGCATGACTGATAAGCAATTTTTTTTTTATCTATTTAACAGAAGGTCATATGCCGGGGATTTGGAGCTAGTGAAAAAAAAAAAGTGGAAAAAGGCATGGGAGAGGATGAGTGGGGCTGCGTGCTCTGGGGATGGATGTGGAAGTGAAGCAGCTCCCGTAGGCCCGCGAGCCCATCCTGCTGCATTTATCATCCCTGCCTGGGCGACATTTTTTTTCCCTAAGCAACCGCACGCTAAGCAGAGAGAGAGCGCTTTCCCTGCGTCTCCGAGAAGCCCCCTGGTTTTCACCCGTTGTTGGTGGGTGTATTTCAGTTTTTTTATTCCTGGACTGTGGGTTATGAGATCAGTATTCGCTGAAGACAAAAGCAGCCTTTCTGTCTCTGGGGGCATGCAAGCTCCCCCCGTCCTTCCAGCGAGTGGGGACAGGGCTTCCTCTTCTCTGTGTGCTTTGAGCAGCACAGTTGCCAACACTGAACTTACTGTCACTTGCGAGCGGTGTGGTCATGGTGTGAGGTACGTGATGCTCGTTAGGTTAATTCTTTGGACTTGGTGGATGGAATCTATTTTGCCATGGTACACGGGCTTGTGCTGCAGTCCTATTGTTTGCGCCTTTCGAAAGTTATTTTCATGGCGTGGCTGGTAGCTGAAAGGTTCCTGAGCTAGAGGTCTGTCTTTAAAGGGAAACGGGCTTAGGCTGCATGCCTCGACCATGATGTTGTTTATAAAACAAAACAGAACCAGAACCTTGCTGCATGCATTGCGCTGGGTGGGGTGAGGGTCCGGCAGACGTCCCCGAGGCTTCATGGGGTCGCTTTACATACCAACGAGGCATCACACAAGTGCTGTGCAAGTGTTAGAGGCTCTGCATGTGCTGCTGAATCTGCCTAATTACAACGAGAAACTTGTGCTGTCAAAATGGAGAAACTCAAATAAAGATCTTCAACAATAACCTCAAGGTTTGAAGTTCATAATAGTGAAACAGCATTTCATCGTCACAGAAATGTCTTTTCATGCCAATTCAATTAATAAGTAAAAGTGGAAGTTGCTTCAAGATAGATCAGAATAAGACAATAAAAATAAATATTTAAATGTCATGAGAGTTATATAAAATATAGAGCACAGATTTGGATTCAGTAGTAATTCAGTCGTGACACTTTCTTAAACTACTAAAATTATGTAAACTGTAAACCAGCATGCTATTTATTAAATTGGGTGAAATATTTGATGTAAGAGCTTCCTTGTTTGTTTATATTTTTTAATGAGCAAAATTCAGATCACAGACAAAAGCAGCCCAACACCACCCTCACAGGCATGGCAGGGTCTAATTGTTCAACTTCAAAAAAGTCATGTAGCTTTTCAAACAATAGACACAGGCGTGTCTTACAGCTAGACAAAATATGATTTTTAACAACTAAGGTGCCACGCACAGTATTTCTTTCTGAAAACAATACCATTGCATTCCTCTAAGTTTCCACCTCAGGAAAACTTTGTCTCCACTGTTGATTGTGCATCATAAACAGAAGAAGTTTGTTTTTTTCCACTCATCCTAGAGGGGCACGTAAAATCCAAACTGCTCATATGAGGCACTAGGTCCCCCAAAGTTGTACTTCAGTGTTACATTTTCTGATGTAGAGACAATAGACTCTGCTGATGTGTTCTTATGCCGGTACATTTTCTGGCTCCACTTTTTTAAACTCTTGCCACAACACCACAGAGCTATCGGAAGCAGTAGTCCTTGTTATACAACCTTTCCTTTTCTTAATCAGCCATATTTTTTATATTTTAGCTTGAGTTCAAGAAGAAATTAATTTTAAATGTTAATTACACACCTAGAACATTTAAGACCACAAAATTTGAATAGCTTTAATAGAGGCTATTTAAAGTGACACCAGTTTTCTCAGAGGACTGTCATTTAAGCTACAGGAGCATGGTGCCTGGATCTGTGTTATAATATGAAGGATTGTGTTGTTACCTTTTGATCTGAATTCATAGTCTTAAGATTCGTGAGCAAATTGTGAACTTCTGAAAAGCCTAGGAGGTAGCACTGCTGATTCTCCCCCCACAACAACAACAGAAAAAGTTAATTACCAATCTTGGTTGGATTCTTCCTTGCCTTCCTGACATTTGACTGCTGCTAATTCACTGATTAATCTCATTAATGTGATTAGAGCGGGATTTGGGGCTGGCTGCCATTGTTCTGAGATGGTGCTAGCCGGCCTCAGCACTGCCATCTCATTCAGTTTTGCTGTGATTTCTCAAAGGCTGGCAGAGCCAGCCATTGTGAGCAAACCCTTTGCCTCCCTTTCAGCACCGGGAGCTGTCCGCAGCTGATAGCAGCCCCGTCAGAGATGACGGGCTCCCCACAGGCATACTGGCAATGTGGAAATGGCCCACTTTCATCACCTTAATGATCCTGCTTATTGAGGTAGAAGTGGGCGCAGCCCTTATGGGCACAGTTGGATGTTTGGAGGGTGGAGGCAGGAAAGATCTCTGTACTTGAAGATTTGTATTTTGTAAAGCTCTCCCACCTGCCATTAAGTCACTTTTACTCTGCTTTCCAAATTTTCAAGCATGTGAACCTGAAAAATTATCTGTGTACATGTAATTGTGGGTTAGAAAACTAAAAACAGTATTACTTTTCAAATAAAAATATTTATTCAAACATTTGCAGACATTAATAAAATGTCACTTTTGGAAAGATGAGCTGGGTCATCTGGTGTGACAATGAGACAGGAAGTGTGTGTGTCAGAGACTCCCAACTTCTCTGGACTGGAGCTCACACCCAGCAGCACAGTTGTGCCAATTTCAAAAATTTCTGTTAGAACCTAAGGCCACGGGTGAGGACCCAGTGATTTGTGACCTCATAGGACTGACATGCAAAAACTCCCAAGAGCTGTAGAAGCATGACTTCTGGAGTGGAGCCACTCTGAGAGGGCTTTCATTGTTCTTATTTAGCTATTTTTTTTAATCCTTGAAATTTTTTTACTCTTGTGAAAAATTTCACTCTTTTTTTAATCCATGTAAACCAATTGCTTCACTATCTGAGGATTCCCCTGTTTTTTGTAAACTTTCAGGAATTATGTGAAAGCTATTAAGTTATTTTACAACTTCAAAGCTTTTAAAAGTTTTCCTATTTATTAAAATGTACTTAAAATTCAAATATCAAGTTGATAGTTTGATTATCTCTTCACTCGCCTTTACATGTGCAATTTGAAGAACCAGTTACTTCTGCAAAATAAATTTTTTCCAGTAAATATTTTTAATGTCACTTGTGTAAAATAGACATTGCACCTCTGCCTGTAAACCAGTCTAATTTGAGCGAGTATAAAATACTTATTATATCCTCTGAAACACTTTGTTTACCTACTAAACATTTTATTGGCTACAGCCTTAACTTCAAACAATTTGAAGTTTTGTTTACATTTGAGTATTTTATGCAAAACATCCCCCCCATGGGTAAGAGGGACCCAGGATGCTCTGTGGTGAGGGACACTCTGCCCTGCAGTAGGAGGGGGCTCAGCTGGGAACCCCTTTGGTCCAGGACCGTAACTTCAAATCAGTAGCCAGTTTCTCAGATGCGTGTAGCTTTGACAGGTGTCTACCTTCATGGAAGGTCTCACCAGAACTCTGCCCAGGACACAAGCCAGGGGCAAATTTAAAGAGAGCGTCAGCCGTACTGCGTCCTGGTGGTGGAGCATCCTGCAGCTCTGGCTGCATGGGTACAGTGCACACTCTTTCTTTCAAGTTTAAGAGCCCTTTTCCTGATTATCTCATTTTCTTTTAAAAATTGTGTAGCAATCCCTAAAAGGGAGTAACAGGATAGACTTGAACAAATACTGATGATGACTAATGTATTTTGCCAAGCTTAGTTTCTTCCTACCAATTCCATAATACTGTAGTATTGTGCCTGCCATTAAAACACATGGATTCCCCACTAAAGACAAAAGATATCACAAAGTTCAAGAATAGAAAATCCTATTTGTGTTCTCAGTTTTGTTGGGGGAGCCAGATCCACAAATCATGTGTGGCTGGTATGAAAACCCAGACATTTTTAAACTGGCATATTCCATATATTAAAAGCACTGCCTATTAATGACCATAACTTGTACAAGAAGTGGTAGTAACTACTTTGCTCTTTTGGTAATTTGCTGTATGATTTTCTTGATGTCAGATTACGGTGAGGTGACAGCCAAGCAGGTTTCCCATCAGGAGCTGAGTTTCAGCATGAAGTGGCTCAGTTTGCAGAACCTTTGTGTCCTCTCTGTCCACCTCCCTCTGCCTGTCTTCCGTCCTCTCTGTTCCCTCTGTCCCTCTTGTCTGGCTGGCTCTCTCCCCCTCACACCTGCATTGTTCAAGTGTACACACTGGGTTTTCTATGCGTGTTTCCACAATGAGACTGTTTTCAGCATTGACATCATAACGAGTCCCCAGGGTATGAGCAGAAGTAGTCAGAGATGGCAGAGAAAATGTAAGCCAGGTGTTATAAAAGTAGAAAGAATGCATGAAAGCTTATTTAGTATGTGAAAAAATACTGATCAACACTGCCATATTGGGCTGTTCCATCAGGAAATTTTTCCTACAACATATCTCCCTCGGAAAAAAAAAGAAGAGAAAAATAGAAAAAGAAAAAGAAATCCCTGCTCCCCATGTGGGGATTATCAGCAAAGTTGGGAGGGGGCGGGGGCCACTCTGGTGGAGAGCGAGGGGCATTGTGCTGGAAGACGGAGCGGCTCCGGAGGATCCCCGAGAGCCCCCCCTGCTTCCAGGCTGCCGCGGTTCCTGGCAGGGCTCGCTGGGAAGGGAGCTGCGTCCTGTAGCAGCCCGGTTCCACCCGGCAGGCTGTCTTCAGAGGAATTACCTTTGAGACTGAGGAGGGTGTTCTTGGTAACTCAGGACTTCCGTGCCAGTCCTCCCCACGGAGGCCGCCGTCAGCGCTGCGCTCCGTGGAAAGCTGCAGCGGTCAGTCCCTCTGAGGTCTGCCCTGGCTCTGGCTGTGGACCCCGAGCTGACGGCGTGGAGTCCTGGCGGGTGGGGCGAGCGGAGTGGAAACAGAGGCAGCTGTGACCAGCACGTGCGGTGGGCTGGCCACGGCAGGCGGAGAGCTGCGTGTGCGAGGGGCAGGCTGCGGACAGGAGTGTGCCTGGTGCCCCCGACTCTGCAGAAAGGTACCTCTCTCCTTTTATTCGGGGTGGTGTGTGGTTCTGAGTCCGCCTGGCTGCCGGGTGCCCAACTCTGAGAATGATTCCCCTCAGCACTCCAGCACTCAGGGACTCCTGCACCGAGCCTCCTCAGGTCTCCTTCGGGTACACAGAGTGACTCCTAAAATCGCAGGGCTTGGCAGAAAAGCAAGCCAACAATGGACCTTTCTCAGACAGCACAGCCACTTCAGCAGGACACCCGGTGGCCTCTGGCTTGTGAGCTTCCTGAGTTGTTGTTGAACTGGAGTCTGTGTATGCCAGCGGCTTCAGGGAGGGGGAGGTGCTGAGGTGGGCTTCAGGATTAATGTGGCCTTGGTGGCCACCGCCGCTGGGACTGGCTTGCACAGTGCGATGGCAGTTGCCGCCAGACCAAAGCATTATTTCCCATTTATAAAATGAAAAATATAAAATCAGCACTTTTCTTAAAAAAAAAAAAAGGAGGAAATTGCTAATGAAAGTCACAGATTTATGTTTTCTTTTGTATTTTCAAAATCTTCCTGGGTTTTGTCTTTTGAGAATAAACTTTTATTTTTTTCTTTAAATAATACTAAAAGGTTTAGAACATTGTAACTTTCTTAGAGAAAGAGTTCTGTCTCTAGTTTTAAAGGAAAATGATAAAAAAAAAGAGCTCATATTGAAATGGAATAATATTGTGCAGCTGGCACCAGCAAGAGATTCTGAGAATCACTTGGATTTAACCCTTGAATGCCCTTCTCTCAGCCTACCTGGCAGGGGGCTCCTGGACCTGCTTTTGGCTTCATTCTAGTGCAGCCCTGCTCAGAAGCCCCCACGTTCAGCCGACCCACGGGAGCTTGCTTTCGCTCCAGCACGGGTCTACCCCAGCACCAGTGTCAGGGGAGGTATTTTTAGATGTATTACCTAGCTGGTAACTGGTCACAGCCTGGCTTTGGTGTTGACAGTTCTCGTCTATTACATTAAATACAGCACAGCACATGATACACATTCTGCTCCGGAGATTTAGAGGCCTGTGCTACAATGCAGGAAGCACACAGCATCCATCCCAATCTTGTCTGCCTGGGTGCAAGTCTAATAAACAGGAAGGTTAACCCAAAGCTGTAGCCTGAAACATCTAGATGAGCAGTGAGTTGGCTCCGGGTTAGGACTTAGGAGTGGATGTGTTTTGTGTGGCTTAGAGGATGCAGCCCCAGACAGGGTAAGTGAGCTCCGTGCTCCTCTTGTTCTACCACGACGTGGTCTCCCAGGGAACCGGTGCTGGATGCACACAGCCGGGCAGGACTGGCAGCCCTGGGCCGCCTGGCTGCCGCCTGCTAATGGAGGCTGCCTTCCTCCCCCAGCAGAGTGCTGCACGCATGCCCGTCTCCCCGACGTTTAGTGGTGTCAACTTATTAATTTCCATCTCTGACTTCAGGCCTGTTAGTTTCCTGTCTGAAAGCATTATTACTTTTGTCCATGTGGCAAAATAATTAGCATACAGATGAGCAGTGGCCCTGTGTCTGAGCGCCGATAGAGAAGCTGTGCCGTGCAAAGTTGATTGGATGAATGGAGAACAAATGGTGGGCGTTCAAACGCATTACAAGAGTTTTGTAGTCCGGGAGCAGGTTGGAGCTTTTTCTGGGTGAGTCCCTAAGATGGAAGGCAGGGGAGGCTGCCGTGGGGACGGAGGCTTGTCAGAGGATGGCTCAGCAGACGGTGCCCAGTGGGACGGCAGGCGCAGATAACCCGTCCGGACCACTTTGTTTTGCAGTTCTTCAAGGTTCCCTCTGATAGCCCTGCAGGTAAATATGTCCTCTCCACCAGTGTTAACAGAGCATTGGCTCCGCTTCCCAACTGGAGCAAAGTTCAACTCCTTTTGGTCAGCAACAAAAGGACAGTTGTCTGCTGGTGGCATGGGGTGGCCACTCCATCCATCTTCCTGTGCATAAGTCTGAAGTGAAAATTAACTGTTTAAGAGATTATTGTTTTCAGAAATTTGCAGCAGCCATTATTCAACATGATTAATTAATATTTTCTGGAACAGTGTATCGAGATCAGCAAAATTAACAAACATTTCAATGAAAGCCCAGACTAATTAGTTTTGACTAGTGTATATTTTTCCTAGTTGGAAGATTTTAGCTCATCTAAATAGTAACTTACTGGAGATTGTGGAAATCGAACAGAAGTTTCTATTGATCGGTAGAATCTACAGATAGCAAATATAAAAATCAGCTCAGCCTTTGGTGTTCTCACTTCTTTCCAGAAAAATGGAGATTATTTTTTGCAAATGAGTGGCCTGAGTTGAGAAGAATAAAGCTCTTGGATCGGGCTCTCCATTGTCATGAGTGGCAGGGTTTCTTATATAATTCTGGGGCAGTAGTGGTGCAATATGGGTGCTTTGGTATGTAGTTAAAGGTGCTTCCATCCGGGGGATTCACTGGTAAATAGTTCTCTCCCATCTTAGCAATCCCCATTCTCCTTAAAAGGCCAGGTTTTCACTTAACTGACCTAAATATTTCATCTGTGTTTAAGGTGGAACTCAAGTAGAAATGATCATCTCATTGTATTTTTCAATGTTTTAGATTACCTGATGCTTTCATTTGGCTTATATTTTTAAGTTCTTTTTAAGAAAGTGTTGCTTTGGTTTGCTGTAGACCCTGACAGTGAATATTTGACAGAAAAATATAACTTTTTCAGGGGGTGGAATTTCTTCTGTTAAAAACCCTGTGCCTTTTCAAATAGGAAAAAGATGCCTTCAATGAGCTTAAGCCTCAAGCCCAGACATTGGGAGACATATTAACCCTTCAAGGGAAGCTGTGAACTTGGCTTTGATAATTTTCCTGGTCATATTGAAGTTTCTGAGTATTCACATTGAGTAGTACTTTTTGTTTTAAAGGTGGATTCTTTATTTTTATTTTAGTGCATATGTATACACGAATGTTTTGCTTCTATTTCATTTTAAATTATCTGATAAAATAAAATGAAGGAAAAAATGAGTTTTAAAAATATTGAATCCAAGAAGTAGATATCAAATTGTCCTCAGATCCATGAAGTCTTTCCTAGAGAAAAGCGATCCTTATTTTTCCACTGCTACCTCTCATTTTAGAGTTGAGCTAAGCTTTCTGTGATTGAAGCAACTGCTGTTCATGTCACGCTAGGCTGTAAGTTTCTTGGGGCAGCGTGCCCACCTCTCTTGCCTTTCACCCTGGCTTGCCCATCCGAGAGCAGGAGCGGCACCCAGGGTCGCTTCTCCATGAGGGTCCTCTGTGCTGGGCTGCCCCTCGATGGTGAAGTCCCGCTTTCTCTGTGGTTCTTTGTAAGGGCCAGTGTTGTGTCACGAGTTTCCAGTTGACAGAGTTCCTCTGTGCACGCGCTGTCACGCTGGTTGTCCAGCTCCTGGGAGCTCAGGAGGGCTTGCGCTCAAAGACAATGAAAGGTCCCAGGGCTGGAAGTGTGTTGACGTGTACCCACCTGAAAAGGCCATTTCTAAGGGAATTGTTCTCTTTGGGTCTCTAGTTTCATTTTTAGGTTGGATATCAACTGTGCAAGGAAGCTCAGGCGGCTTTCATAGCAAAATTGGCTAATTCCTCCACGAGATTCCAAATATCTGCCCCAATATCAGGCACTTGACTGCTGTGGTGGGTGTCTATGTGGGGTGCGTGCTGTCCCAGCAGGGCTGGCCTGTGCCACACACTCTCGGAGCTGTGCTTGGTGGGGTTCCCACCAATGGTAAATGAAAAAATCTGCAAGCATTTCTCTTTCAAAACATCCCTTGACCTTATTTCCTTTAAGATTCTGGGCTCAGACACATGTTTGCCCTCTTGGAAGCACGTGATCAATCCCCTCCGTGGCTCTGAGGGCTTGCGTGTAGGTTTCAGGGCGCCAGGGTGGGCATGTGGATGCAGGCCACAGCATTTGAGCCATCAGGTCAGTGCGGATGCCATGTTTACCTTCCACAGACAGAGTGTGCACTCTTCTACACAGCTGGAGAGCTCCACGACCCGCCGTCACATCCCGACTGCTCCTTCCTGGAGTCTCCCTGCCTGCCAAGCACACTCAAACAGCTCTGAAGAAAATCACCTCAGGGACGTTGGATGCTTGCTCAAGAAATCTTCAGGTGTGGAGTGTCAGGCTTAGGACTCTGAATCAGACAACTCAGGGGTTAATGATTTATTGGGGGGCTTCTGAGCACGTTGATAGAGGTTTCTGTTGTAGGATTTCTAGCTCCAATACTGCTTGGAGCAGAGCCTTCATGCTACCCTCTCGACCTGATCCACTCCACAGAGGGCTTTCTCAAAGCTAGCGGTGCCCCTTGGTCCAGATCTGCCACGTCCCTGAGCCGAGAGCAGTGGGCCCTTCCCAGAGGCAGGCTTTACATTTGGCCCCCGCTTCCCACCTTGGTGCGGGCCTCCACTGGCCTCTGCCACCTGAACAGAAGCTGGAGGCCCAGAGCACTGTCGCCACAGAACAATGCTAGCCAGACTGGTGGTGGAGATAATCGAGTCTGCAGGGCACCCCACAGAGAGCCATCAAGTCGAGGCTGCTCTGGAGCCGTCTGCCAGAGTGCAAACCTTCAGAAATCAATGCTGCATCTGCCAGTGGGCCCTCTGCTCCGCCGAAACTCCCACCTGCCTAATGCATCTGGGCAAGAGCTTTTCAGAAGCCAGCTTCCTTCAGGATAAATTTAATACGTCTTGAGGGCCAGGAGCAAGCAAATTGATTCTATCTCTGCACCAGGAAAACTCATAAACATCTGTAAGAACACAGATTTGCAACAACCCAGGATTAGAGGGTGCTATTCTGTGAAATATTCCAAGCCTACTCTCTTCATACCTCATGCCAGCATGGCATTTTTTAATTAGGAAGTTGATTAAAAAGGGCACGGTAGACCACGGATGCATGGGCCTCTGGCAGCCCTCCAGCTGTTTGTTGACTGGGTCGTGGAAAGCGTTGCTCATCACCAGGAAGCAGGGAATCGCTGCAAGGCTCAGGGTGAGGACGCGACTGTCCCGCAGCGTGTGCGTGGCAGCTGGATGTGGCTTCCTCCCTATAAGCAGCAGACAGTCCTGCTGGCTTCCTCCGTGACCTGATCACGTGCATGCCCTTTGCAGATAACTGGGGATGTGGAGCGGCTAGGTGTGTGGTGGCAGGGATTCTGGGGTTCTGGTTTCCACTGATGGGCAGGAAAGAACATAGCCAGTGGCATTTTCTAGCACTGAACCCACTTTTGGCCTCAGGTCCTGTAGGTTGGCGTTGGTGTTGATAGTTACTGGAATAGTGCACGCAGGCTGCTTATCCTCCAGAGGAACTGGCATTGTTTTGCCTTCTTTTTTATCCCCCTAAGGGAAATCCCTTTCTTGCTGGATTTTTTTTTAGGGCTTTAAGTATATTATCACAGGAATAAAATTTTATGCCTAATTGTGGTGTTCCTATGGCTAATGTGGTGTGAATAAGTACCATGTTATGAATTTAACCCCATCCCTCCCTCCTGATGTTTGAGCCCTTCCCGAGAGCAAGGAAGGAGAGATTGACGGCCACCAGTGACCGAACAGATATAGCAGGACCCTTGAGGTCGGGGGATAGGCGCTGGGGCGTTCATAGGGCCGCTAGGGAGCCTGCTCAGGGCTTGGGACAGGGAAAACATCTCCCCCATGTGGGACGGATGAGCTGCTGGGCAGCAAGTATCTCTTTTGTTCTGCTTCCCTCTGAACCTCCTTGCAAATTTACTGATTAGACGCTACATTTTAGAAGAGCTCCGTGCTGGGCCCACTGGAGACAGCAGCAATGGTGTACAGAACAGGGGTTCTCAGCATCTCCTCCTAGGAAAAACATCAAGGTCAGTGCCGAAGACACCCTCCCGAGGCCTGCAGGTGGGCTCCTTGCACCACCATCCACCAGTGGTGATCACACCACACACTCACATCCAGCCCTGCACACACAGCGAAGGGAAGCAACACTGAGTGGGCCCGATTCTTGCCCCACACCCATCTCTCCCCTGGCTCTGTGATGAAGCAGCGCGGAAACCTTCACAACAACTCTTCCTCAAACAGACTTCACAAGAATCAAGTCACCTTCCTGACTTAAGAAGAGCAGGCGAAGCCCTGCTTTCCCTTTCTTGGGTGACCCATACTTCAGAAATACAGGGGTTCATTCTGGAAATTAGCATTCAGTCTCTATTCATACTCTATAACTGTATTGCCTATTAATTAAATACATGATTAGGGTTTGGTTTCTTCTTTTTTGCCTTCTTATAAAGCCCAGAGCTGAACATTCTGGCTCTGTGAGGGTCCTGGAGGGCTGGTCTTTACCCCTAGGCTTCCCACGTGGGCACTGACTGTCCCTCTGTGGAGTGTGGTCAAGGCTGAAGCTGCCCTCGCTCACCTGAGGGTGCAGGGGAGGGCTCAGAAAGCTACTTTGAGGAAGGAATGTTGGTAAATGCCAGGTGAAGCTTTTGTTTCCACATTTCAAAGTTGTTGATAGCAGAGACCAACAACAGAACACCCTGGGTACCACATGGGGAAGCCTGGGTCGCTAACCCAGGGCCAACTTCTGGAAGACCCTGGGCCACGTGCACCCATGGTGCTCACAGCCGAGCCCCAGCAGCCCCCCAGCCCAGCACAAGTGGCTGAAGGGCAGCCCACTTGGTCTTCCAGCTCACCGCTGGCTGAAGAGGCCTGAAGGGAGGAGGAAAGTAATTAGAATACAGTTGGTCACGCACTTTAGGCCCAGCCAAAGAGAACCTGCCATGTGGTCATTGAGTCAGACCCAACTGAACACACCTGTCTATTCAGAATTGAGAATTTTGCCGTTGAATCATGTAAAAGACAAGATAAGTTGGAATTAGCATTTTATATTCTCTCAGAGTCTGGAAGTTTAAGTAGCTCAGGTATCAAAAAGCCACATGCGTTTGCTTAAAAATGGAATTCTGAGATTACATAAAGCTAGAGAAATATTGGTTGATGTTAGCTACTTGAATAAAACAGGAAAAAATCTTAATAATTTGCTCAGATAAATTTCAGTGTAATTTATTACTTATCCTTTGTCTAACATTGCACATTTGGCTCTGAATTAAATGCATGAAAATTTCTTCTGAATTTGCATTCTAGGTCTTCCAATATCTTTCGCAATTCTTTTCATAGCACAGAGCGAGAAGGGAGGTAGTTTTGCTGCCCAAGTGTTTTTAGCTAATATGCTGGTACTGGGATTTTGTTAGTTCAAAAACAATCCTTGTCCCCCAGAGACCCACACCCATAGCGCAAGCCAAGAAGTGTCGTGTCTGTCCTCTGGGGACACGTTGACACACCTGTTTACAGACGGGTTGGCCACCTGTTCCTCTAGCTTCAGAATTAATGATCAGAAAGGATCTGATCAAGGATTAGTGCAGGGGGAGACAATCAAACTTGAGACAACAGTTCACTCTTTACGGTGTAACACTTCAATGCCTATATGGTAAAATTTGAATGTTAGAAAATATACTCAGACTGCACTAAGGGCTTCAAACCACAAGCGTCAACTTCTCTAGGGCTGGGTGCAGACCATGTGACGACTGGCCCAGCCAGGGCTTTGGGCGTCCTGCTTTGCATCTTCAAGACCCAGCTAACTCTTGGAAGAGAGGCATCACTGCCATGTGAGAGTGGCTGGTGGGCCGGTAAGCACTAGGAAGGTGGCCTTTGTTACTAGAAACAAGCAAAGAACGGGTAACAAAGTCCCGCCAAGGAAGCACAAGCAAAGTCCCACGAGCAAACCGAGGGCCAGGTCTCCCACCCTCCTCCCACCTGCTCGGCCTCTCCTCCCTTGAGCAGGATGCTTTGGGCCTACACATGCCATGGCCTCTCCCTTTAGGCTCCTATTTGCTCCCACCCCCTGAAGTGACCCATGACACATGAGAGCCTTGCTTCTGCATGAGCTTCTGGGGACATTCTCAGCAAGGATCGAACACTTAGTCATCTTTTCAGCTTTATTCTCTCTGTCCTTATGATCTAAGTGAGATTTCCCATCCGTAGTCAACCTTGGCCATGACTCAGAGCCAGTGCGAAGGGGTCAGATGGGAAGGAGCTGCCTCCCAGCCTGGCCCGCTGGGATGGGGGCGGCAGCACGTGGGCTTGGGGTGCATCTCATGGTGCCCTTGCTGAAGGACAGGGGCCTGGATCTCGTGGCCCAGTGCCTTTCAGGTCCAGTAGGGCATGCTGTGCATGGGGCGTCACCTGTGTGATGCAGAGGCCATAGGAAGCCACTCCAGAGCCAGCGAGCTGGGGTGCTCGGAGCCGCGGCTGCACCGACAACTGGTTCAGAATCACTGAGGTCGGTGACAGGCGGAGCCTCCCCTAATGTAACAGCTGGTCATCTTGGGAACTCAGATGTGTGCCTGAGAATTAGTTTTCCCTTTTCTTTTTTAGCTGTGTTTTGTGGCTAAGTGTTAGTTTTCTCGGGCAGGTGTTCCTTTCTGGCAACTCAGGGTAGAAAGCTTTCCCTGGCAGAATGGCAAAGCTGCGCACTTGCCCTGTGATTCTGTCTCTGCCACTCTCGGCTCTGAGGGCTGTGGCTCTCACCTGTCAGATAGGCCACCAGGGTCTGTGATTGATAGGGCTTGGCCTGGCCACAGAAATAGCTGCACTGTCTGTGTGAGTACCCTTCCTTTCAATAAGCAGCGTTCCAGGTGTGCACAGACAAGGAGGAGCATGCCCCAATCATCAGCCTAGAGGAAGCCACCAGAGTGACCAGCAAGGACTTGTGGGAACAGACCAGTAACCAGTGTTGTCCTCCAACCCGAGTGGGCCTGGATATTGTCCGCACAATCTCCCAGTGAAAGACGACACGAGGCCACCATGGGTCGGGGAGGGGACGGAGGCAGAGAGGAAAGCTAAGATGGAGCTGGACAGGCCCTTCACTCCTGAAGCCCAGGCCTCTCACCAGGGCCTCTTTCCAGGTGAGCAAGGAGAGCGTGGGGGAGGCAACAGGGGCTCCACGGCCGCACATCCCAGGAGGGTGACCAGAGATCCGGGATGCCTGTGCATTTCAGGATGCTGCAAGGAAGGGTCTGGAGATTCCCCCAAGAAAGGACTGGCAGAGGAGGCAGGTGCAGCTACCCCACGGGACACCCGCTGTATATCTAACCATGGCACCCAGACACGGAAGTTCTCATGTGTAAGTTTTAAAAGCTGAAATTTTTTAAAATTCATATTTGAGTTGATGAAACAACCCACTCTTTCAGCAGTCCCGGGTGCTGTGTGGGTTGGGAGGTGCCCCTTCATACAGCAGGAGATGGGAAGGCTCAGAACGAGGGCCGTGAGCCACACAGGGGTGAGGAGGAGGAGGGAGGAGGATGGAGACCCCAGGCCTTCCTCCTCCTGTCAAGATCTGAAAGACAGAAAGAAGTTTATTGGTCATAGAAACATGTGAGGACATGGAGCTTGATATCTCAATTCCAACTTGAAGTAGGGTGGTGAAGATGGGCCACCTAGCAAAATCATTCTTTTGGTAGATGGAAAGTTCGGTAATGTTGCGTGACAAGCACCTAAACCTTCACACAATTCCAAACCACGTATATATTGCATTGAGAAATGCAAGACACTAGACCTTCAGAAAAGCACCCTGTCAGCCACAAGACAGCAGGCGCCCTATGGTGGGAGAGCGCTGGCCTGAGGATTCCTCGGGTGTTGGCGCCACGCCCTGGAGAATATTGACTCCTGTTGGTATTATTTATGGTTACCGTCACCAAAAGTGAGTGTGCCCACTGCCCATGTGCTTTTTAAAGAGTTTCCAACAGTTCTCCTCCCCTCCAGCAGACTGCACAGCCTAGACCCTACTGTCTCTCTGGGACAGTCACCAGAAAAGACCAAAGACTGCCTCAGCCCCGTGGTATTCATAAAACAACTCCTAAGATCACCCTCATTCAGTTAAGGTATTTAAGAAAATAATGGGCATTCTCCCTGTGCTTTGCTCTGGGAATCTCATGCACACACGAGAAGCTGTTCTAGTTCACAGGGACAGCCTTGTCATCAATACAGGTCAGCTGTAATAGGCTCTCAAACTGGCCAGGTTTCAGCAATGTGGACAAGCTCCTCTACAGGGAAAAGCAAGCTATTCCATTCAGGTTTCTAAATGGCTCACAAATTTTGAAAGAGGGCTTATTGTTTCGTAGCAAGACCAAATTTAAATATGACTTTGAGAACAGAATCTCTAAGAGTGAAAATATAAGTCATGTGTCTCTGAGAAAAGGCTTTCAGGCTAGGACCGGAACAGTAGCATGATGGCGCAGCTGTGCTCCCTCACTGCTGGGGCACGCACCTTCTCCCTTAAACGGTCCCCATGCAGAGTGGTGGCTCTGTTCCAGTATGGACCCTGAGAGGAGCCTGCCTTCCTTCCTCAATCTCACACACTTCAAAACTCTCTCAAAAAACGTGAGACTCATCGTGCTGACTAAAGCCTTAACCAGGAGGCCACGTGTGCTGCCTGCTGTCAGACCTGACTTAACTTTGCCAGGTTTCACCTCCTCTGAGCCTCAGGCCCTCTCCAGAGAGCACATCCTTCCAATGCAGTGGAGAGCAGGTCCTGAAGAGGGTACAGTGAAGGGGCCTGGGACCCTGACCCCAGTGGATGAGTCCTCCTCCCAGTGCAGTGAGAAGCTGGGCCTGAAGAGGGCACTGTGAAGGGGCCTGGGATTCTGATCCCAGTGAATTTCCCAAGTTTTGTTTTTGCATCAACTGAGATTGTCAAAAAGCAATGCTCTCGATTTTAATCATCTGTGCTTTTTTGAAAAATGCTGTTACCATGCAAGAACCCGAGAGTAGACCACAGGCTTTGCCCTCTGTATTGAGGATCGAGGCAGTGCATCCAGAGAGCATGCCTGTGTGGTCCCAGGGGGATGTGGATGTGGCTCCTCCAGGCTCTGACTTCATGGCAAACTCGGTTCCCTCCTTTTTCTCCCTGGAGCCAGGCTGCCAGACTCTGTGCCCTCTCTGCCTCCTCCAGTCTCCAGGAGCAGTGGCCACTCATTGTTAGGTCATTCACCCAGGAGCCAGGGCATTGCTGTGCGTGATCACGGACTGTAGCTCTTCCGGTCTCCTCCCCTTTCCTCGATGCCTGACTCTAACCAGAGCCTCCTTTATTCCCATTTCTCAGTGTCCGCTCTCTCTCCAGGTTCCACTGCCCCCGCACTCATTGGATCTTTACCCTTATTAGTAGCATTAATCTTTGTGCAAAAAGCCTCAGGATCTTTAATTTCTGCATTTGGGGTGACACCCTTGATAGGATGGATGTGTTCACTCTGTCCTTGGTAAACCTCCTGCAGACTTTGCCTCTGTCTTCATAGGGACAAGAATAAGAGGAGGGGTGGTGGTACATGGAACTACTCCACAGAATTGTTAAAAAGTGCACTAGGAGCAAAAATCCCCAGGAACCCTGGGAAGTGCTCTGAGCTTGCCAATACGCGTGAAATAGGGAGATAGGGAAAGGGAGAGAGGGCTGGGGAGAGGAGTAGGTGGGGAGGATAGAGGATCCTGCTTCTCAGTGGCCAAGGGTGGTGTCCACCCATCTGGTGCCACAGGGATGCAGAAGGGACCAGGCAGGGAGGGCCGAGACATTCACGGGTGATTCTGTGCTCCCATCCATCCCTCCTGTGCTCAGGCTTCTTGAGAACTGGAGTCTCAGGCTCTCCTCCACTGCACTCCAGAGCAGCCCTGCACACACAATTAGTTCCTGCAGCCCCTGTAATTGAGCATTGTGATTCGTGTGTATTGCATGAGCCAACTGGAGGCCCCAGAGTGAGGAGGAAATGCACTTGGGATCCCGAGCACGTGTGCGCACCCCACTAATGCACTGGCGGCGCTGCGCACTGCATTTTTGATGTTCCAGAGTGTGTTTGCTGAACTGATTAGATTAGGCGAACCTAGGCCACTGATTCAAGCTTTCTGGGTAAAACGCGTCTGCTGCCTCATCCTCCGCAGCAGAGCACCTCAAGGCCTGAAGCAAAGCAGGCACACAGTGCAGGTTTAAGTTGGCTGTCCTGTCCTGTGTGGCACCGCGGCCTTTCCATGCCTTCCTGCAGGCTGCTGCAGCCCTGTCTTGCTGCAATGAGTTTGTCTGAAAGCCAGTGGCAGTCGGAGAGGCAATCCTAGCTGTGGGCCCTGGTTCTTCTGAAAGCTTCGTTTCACAAAAGGCAGATGGTCCGAGGGCTCTCAGCCCATGTGCCGCTGGGGATAGATTTCCTTCGAGGTTTACTACAGGAGGCAGAGCGGTGGCCCAGCCCAGGCGGCCCAGCCACACCCTGTCTAGCTCAGCATGCACAGGGTGGACATACATATTCTGCAGGAAGCCTCCATTTCTGGTTTTGTGTATGAACTTGGCAATCAAAATCTCAGGTTCTCCACTTATATGCAATCATGAAGTCAGATCTGTGTTCACATGCAGATCTGGGATCCAGAGGGACCAGAGCCCAAACCTGAGGCCCCATGGTTTTAGGAGGGATGAAAAGATCAAATGTCAGTGTTTCAGGGGGGAGCCCCATAGGCCCATGGAGCCCCCAGATGGACGTAGGTCTTTGTTGTCTGCTGATTGCTAGGCTGGTGGGGGAATCTTGCTTTGAGCCCCCTCTCTCTGAAAGCTACTCCCAGAACTATTTGTTCCTTCAGCCAACTCACCATTGTGCTAAACACCGTGGGTTAGAAGAAAGGAGCCAGCGCTGCCCTCCGGGCTCAGAGATCTTGAGCCATGGGAAGGAGAGACATTTCTGTAGACTGCAATGTATTTGGAATCCACGAAGGTGCTAAGGAACTATCCATGAAGAGTCGTGGCTTTCCCCCAGGAAGTGAGCAGGTTATCATGCTGAGGCAGAGAAGGCCATGGCCTGGGAGCCTGGAAGACAAGGACACCTGGAGAGGCAGGCGGGAATGTGGGGAGCAGTCTCGGAACAGTGGCACTGCCTTTTCCAGAGCCAATCTGGAGGACTTTCTGGAAGGGGGAACAGGGTACTTGCAGGGACCCCGGGAGAACCAGCCTGTAATACAGAAGGACAGGCCACAGGGGCAGCAGCCCGTGCTCACCAGCGTCTCTGGTGATGAGATTATGACTTTGTTCTCTAGATAATGGGAAATTACTGAAGGTTTTTGTGTCGCTGAGTGACAGGGCCAGAGCTATTCTTTGGGATAATTAATCTGGCAGCCAATCAGTGGCTACTTCCTGCCAATTCTGTCTCTAAAATAGCTCTCCCAACTGCTCCATCCCTTCCGCCCCTTCCACTGCCACTTGAGAGCAGACTGTCATTGTCTCTCCTGGACTGTCACTAGAGCCATGGGCGCCCCCACCTAGCACACGGGCATTCCCTGCACCCTCCAACCCAGTCACCAGAGAGCACCTTGGGTGCCTCTGCTCCTGCAGCCCGGATCTCCCCCTCTCCAGCTCCTCACACTGCCATCTGAGGGGACTCAGGCCGTTCTCATCTGCCTTGCACCTGGCATTACCCTGCTCAGTTTCGGGTGGATCAGCATATCCCCCAGACACACCCTGCACCCTTTCCTCCACAGAGCCTTCTCCCCTGCGTTTCCACAGGCACTGGTCCCTACAGCTGTCTGTCCTGCATTTCCAGTGACTTCCCCCAGGAGGCGAGGAAGCACCGCACTTGGGGGCTGGGTGCTCTTTCCTGAGTGCAGGGCGTGGTAAGAGCTGAGTGGCTGAGGGCCCTAAGGGGGCAGCGGGAGGGCTGAGTGGAGAGGACTCCTGAGTGCTCTTATGGGGACCTCGTTCTGGTCTGTGCTGCCCACGTGACTCAAACGAAGAGGTGTGCATTTCATCACCGCAGGGAGGGCGTCACTGTGCAGCGACCACCTACTTCGACACCACTGGAGATGTGCTGTGGAATGAGGCTGCCTCTGAGCTGCCTGGTCCCGTGCTGCGCTGCCCTCCTGTGTGAGAAGCGGTGCCGTCTCTCTGGGACCCCCCCTACTTTCAAATAGACCTGCACCCCTGAAGGCAATCCCCTGAGAGGCACCTCCTGGACTCCACTCCGGGCTTCAGTGGCAGTCACAGGAGCGGAAGTACAGGGACCAGGGGGGTGTCCTGAGCTCAGCCTTTCCTCCCTCCAGGCAGCATCAAGGAGGATGTGGAGAGCAAGGTGGACTAGGAGGCCGGTGCAGGGCAGGCAGAGGGAGAACCGGCCCTCTCCTGTCCCAGGCTCAGTGTCTGAGAAGGTCTTTGAAGACGAGCTCTGACCCCCAGAGAAGCCTCCACCAGATGCAGGTGGCTGTTGATGCCCCTGCTGCCCCTTCCCACCAAGGTGTCACTAAGAGCAGAAGGGCTCTGGAGGCACCCGCTTCAGAGGCACCGAGAAAGTCTTCCTCTTCCGTCACAGCTTTGAAAACGAAGCGCCATTTCCTCTCTTAAATTCCTCAGTAATTTAAATAGTATCCTAAGCTGGATTAAACTTATTCAGGGGAGACTTAGTTTTTATATTTCATTTCTGTGTATTTTAAACCATAAGTTGGTTGAAGGGATACAATTTAGCCAGCAAACGTGGGAAGAAATGGCACTAGCTTGGTTGCATAGGGCTGAGCCCAGGATGCCCCTGCAGCCCCTGGCCCCTCTCAGTGGTCCTGCAGGTCACACAGAGGTTTGTGACAGAGACAGCTGCAGCTCACCCCAAGCAGGTCCAAGCTCCACGTGTCACTGAACAGACGTCTCAAAAGATGCTGCGGGGTTTCCTTTATTTCAATATAGCAACACACTGTTTCAATTCATCACCAGCATATTTCCACACAGAATCCTCAAACCCAAGCGTGCACTGTCTCAATCCAGATGAGCCACGCCTACGCTTGGCACCCAGAGGTGGCCGGTGTCTGTCTGGTGGCCGTGTGCGCTCTCAGAGAGCGGGCATTTACCCCGAATCCAAGGCTGCAGTTTGGGTAGTTGATGGGAGCTGAGAGAATGCAGGTGTGATCCAGGCCAGGGGTGGACAGGAGGTTGACAGGCACAGCTTGGTCCTCACCCAGCCCTCTGGCTTTGTGAATGAAGCTCTACCAGCACACAGGTGTGGCCATTCGTCCTCCCTGACAGGCTGTCTCTAGGCCTTCTGGGTCCCCTGTGATGGAGACACAGATGTCAACCCACTCCCAAAACGTCATGTCTGGGAGTGGGTTGAGGAATTCCAAAGGGTTAAGAAAGCAAAGTGGCCATGCTTATTATTAAATAGGGTGAAGAGGAGGAGGGGACCATTGGTGCAGAGGCGTGGACAGAACGCAGCCAGGCCAAGAAGCACACAGCCACCCCTCCCCAAGCCTCAGCTCACGTCCGTCTTCCCTGGAAGACCGTCTCCGTTTCTCAGCAGCTGTCTGGGTCCTGAGAGCCAATCCTGTCTACTCGCCTCCTTCCCTGTGGTCAGCTCCTGTGTGGCTTCATTTCTGGCCTCAGGAAGACCTGCATGACTCGGGGGTACCGACCTCAGCCATGTGGGTGTTGCTGCCCTTTTCATGGGGAAGCCTTGCACCATTGCTGATGAGGCTGCTCTGGAAGCTCTGTCTGCTAACCTGCGGCTCAGCCAACATGGCTACCCCATCTCAGCTCATCGCTTGGTGCCTTTGTTTGCTGTTAACTTTTTAAACTTCTATATAATCCCAAATCCAAATATTTGTCCTGAAATAAAAGAGTCTTCAAGGTTCACTTCTAACAAGAAAGTCTGGGACTGTGGATTGCTGCTCACAGCCAGGCCCCGGGGTGGGGGGCGAGCGCAGACGTGTGGCTGTGGCTGGCTGTGGGTGCTGTCCCCTGTGGCACAAGTACTAGGAGACACACTCTGGGGGAGTATCTTGTTTCCTAGGCTGTGCTCTGAAGGAAAGCAACAGGGATCACTTTCGTTGGCAATGGCTTCTGTTACTCCCACAGCCACTACTGTGACTGTTTTCAGACCAGCTGTTGGGTGCACTGCTGTTGTTTGGTTGGTTTGGATTTGAAAGCGCCACCGGCCTCAGCTGGACACGTGACTTGGTCAGATCTGTAGTCGTACTGTGTACACATGTCCGCCAGCAGCACCCACTAGGGACAGTCCTAATGTAGAATCTGTACTACCTGTGTTCCTGCAGATGGAGCACAGCCAGGGTGCTGACCCCTTGCCCTAGGGAATAGCAGTGCTTACTTTCAGGGTTTGAGGACTTCACTCTAGCAAACAAGCACCAGCTGGCAGGAGTGTGCTGACCCCTCTGCACTGGCCATGGTGTAGTGTACCCTGGGGGACTTGGGCTCAATGAGAAGAAGCACAGGTGCCCTAGTGCCTCACCACATGGAGGTGGTGTGAGGATCAAGGGGACTCTGTAATCCCCACCACATGGAGATGAGGTGAAGGGTGAAGGATGAAAGAGGCTCTGCAATCCCCACCACATGGGGATGGAGTGAAGGATAAGGAGTGATCTGTGATCCCCACCACATGGAGATGGAGTGAAGGATGAGGAGGCTCTGCAGTCCCCAGCACATGGAGATGGGGTGAGGACGAGGGGCCTCTGCAATCCCCACCATGTGGTGACAATGGCTTTTGCTGCTGCTTTATCTGTTTTATTCTCTTTAACCTGTGTTGAGGGTTGGTCTTGACGCCTGCTCCTTGGCGAATGGCAGAGGGCGAGTAGAAGTGAGCAGGGCACTCACTGAGTGAAGGAGAAGCAAGCTGCACACTTCCTTAGGGGCACAGAGCTGGCTGTGGTGGTAGGCAGATCACTCAGCTGTCCCTTCACCACGCTCACCTGCACACCCAACCGTCTGCCTCTTTGGAGTCTGTGATCTAATAATCCTGCTTTTCGCAGAGTTCAGATGAGACAAAGGGCCCATTTAAATTCTTTGAGACTCCTAGTGTTTGATCCGTTTCCACTTCTGTTCCGTCCCAGCCTCTGCACACAGAGCTGTCTGTCTTCCCAGGGACGGAAGAACGCATTGTTCGCTGTGAGCAGACATCAGCCATGGGGAGGTGCATACATCAGCATATTTAGTGGCAGGCGCAGTCATCGCAATTTGACATCTCAGTCAAGTTTGTCTTGAAATCTGGCAAAAATAGAAGTCTGGCAGCTCCTCCTCCCGCCATTTCTCAGGAGTGTGGTCCCCTTTCCGAGGCTCACTGTGTCCCGAGGCCACCTCCCCTCAACAAGCAGGCCTACATGGCTTCTGCAGCAGTGTCAACAGGACACTCACCGGCAGCACATGTGCATCCTCATTCCTGTAGCCTAGCATTTGGGACTGAGAACCTGTTTGCAGAATCAGCCTCTACTTTGTGAAAGGATCCTCCCTGTGGATCTCCTTGGTGGGAGCGTGCTCACGTTGACATGGGAAGGAGTGAGGCGGGTAGCATTTGCCCGTCAGGGTGGAGGAATATCTGAGAACCCGTGCCTCCTTCACGGGGGCCCACGCGGGCTTCCTCGGTTGTTTCCACGGGAGCTAGCTCGCGCCTGATGCCGAGGTATATCTGAATGTCTCATGTTCAAGTGCACAGAGTCAAGGTCAGCAGGGTAGCAGATGTCCACTTAGCAGATGTCCACTTCCTTCCAATCAAAGGAAACAGAGTGGTGACATCCACCAACCCTTCAAATCCTGTCTGTTTTTTCTCTGTCAAAGCCAAGTACTAAAGCAGGGCCTAACACAGAGTAGGTCTCCAAGCATGCATTGCTCACTTGCTAACCAAGTGATGGTACATCCACCTGTCCACTGTGTGTGAGTGAGGGTGCTGGGAGGGCAGCAGGAATCCTCCCCATGTCTGCATCAAGCAGCTTCCGCAGAGGCCAGAGGAGCCCAGGAAGCCAAAGGGAGAGGGAAAGGCAGGGTTGGGTGGGTGGGGAGTGAGGAATGGCCCAGCAGCAGGGCTGCTGCTGTGAAGGAGGCAGGAGTGCTGGAGTGGAGGGAGCAGGGGCATTGGAGCAGCTGTGAGGTGCAGAAGGCCTGGAGCACAAGGACAGCGCAGGTCCTCACTTTCACGGAGACCGGAGGTCCTCGCTGCTGCAGCTGCCTGGCAGATCAACAAGCGGCCTGTGGGAGCCAACCCCGACGCTTCTGAGAGTGGAGACAAGCTAACCCTAACCCAGGCCCTAAGCTGAGGCTGACACCAGCAGGCAGTACATGCGCGAGCTCCTGGCTGAGAAAACGTTTCCATCACAACTGGAGACCAGGCGCTGTTCCCAGCAGCAGAAGGTGACTATGCAAACCACTAGGCGATCTCCTCGCTGTGGAGACGCAGGAAGGAGGAGTAACATTCAGGTTCCGCTGGACGTGGTCAGCACCAGCTCATGGTGATTTTGCACTACCTCACACAACTGTGCTGGCCAGGAAGCGGCTGCTGAAGGGCAGGCTGCTGTGGTCCAGTCACTCCTAGTGGGGCAGAGCATTCAGTGCTGCTCAGGTCACATGGGAAGGAACTCCCGGGCGAGGGAACGTCGTGCCTCCACTCATGAATGCCGGCGGAGTTCTGCAAGCGCGTTCCTTGGACAAGCTTTCCCTTGCATAACTTGAAGGCAGTTGTTGCACACAAAGAGGAACTTAATTCTGAATTTCAGAGATCATTTAATCCTGTTCAGTGCTGTTCCCCAATCTGGAACCACAGTGCCTTACTCAGTGTTTAATTTCATAACAATAAACTGACTTCAGGCCAGGTTAAACAGCTCGGGAATCTCTCCAATGTCACTGACATTCCAAACAATATTGATTTTCCTCTTTGCTTTAAAGTTAATTAAAAGAACTCCGTACGTCATCAGGCTGGAAGAAAACCAACCAGGGCCACAATGTAGCTTAGATATCTGACAGGCCAAGACAGTGACGGCATGAAAGCTGGGATGGGATTGGAATCACCCTGGTAGCCACCATCCTATCCCTGCACTGAGTGATAGCCCTACTAGGGCTGCAAAGGGACAGCAAGGCAGATCAGTGATTGGGCGCCTGAGGTTTCCAATTCCATTGATAAGGATGATTTCATTGGAAAGAAACACACCCTGGAGCAGAGCTCCCTGTGTGTTTACTAATGGCCAGGGGAGCAGAGGGCGGGGCTCCGCCTGTGGCCCAGAGTCTTCAGCACTATGCAGAAGTCCTTTCCAAGGAGAACCAGGGCCCTGCCCACACCAGAGCTCCAGGATCTGAAACTGGCCGCCACTCATGCTTCCAAGTGCCCACAGAGACCCGTCTCCATGCCAAACTCTCCCCCTGCCTCTGAGAGGCCTGCTACCCTTCACTGGTCCCAGATGTGCTTTGCAGGGGTGAGGCGAGTCAGAGGCCGGACAGCCTCAATGACACCACCAGGCAACGGCCACCCTGCCTCAGCAGGACCAGGCCTTAGAGGGAAGCCAACGCCTCTGGCTTCCTGAATGAGCCTTGCCCTTTTCAATTCACGGAGTTGCTAGGACAGGAGAAGATGGTGTCTCTGGTGCTGTGCACGAGATACAATGCTTGCCGGCCTCAAGCCCTGGGTGAGAAGGGGCTGCCAGGTGCAGGTTTCAGAGCACTCTGTGATGCAGGCCTTGGAAATGCTCCCACTTCCTTAACCGGACCTCTGGGCTTCCCCACACCAGAGTGCTCAGTATTGGTGACAGAATCTCAGTTACTTTCTTTTTGAAGTTTTTTTCATTTGGTTTTTATTTGTTTGCTTTGGTAGTGGGGATTGAACCCAAGGTTGCTTAACCACAAAGGCACATTCCAAGTCCTTTTTATTTTTATTAATTTTGAAACAGGGTCTCACTACGTTGCTTAGGCTGGCCTCAAACTTGTGATCCTCCTGTCTCAGCCTCCAGAGCTGCTGACATTACAGGTGTGTGTCACAATGCCCAGGAAGGTACTCGGTTTTAAACAGTGCTGCTTGCTACAGGAAGTATTTGAGTCCTCTTTTGTAGAAGATACTTTTCTCTGAAAGCGTATAAAGCCTTGTAGTACTATGGAGTCCCTCTCATTGGCAGCTGGGAATTACCACTGTGCAGGTGTTCTTCACATTAAAACCTACCTCTTCTTAAAGGTGCCCCTGGCAGACCCGTGCCTGAGAGACATTGGCGTGCAGGCTCTGAGTGACCCACCCTGGCTGATCACCTCCTGTTTCATTGTTCCACATCTCATCTCACTACCTCCCAGGCACAGGACCTCGGGCATGAGACCCGAAGTCTCCCGCAAGCCCCTGAACATGCTCTTCAGGATACTGAGGGATGTGTATGTGTGCGTGGTTTTAAAATCAAGTGATTCTGTTTTTATTTCAGCCACAAACCTAAAGCTGGACCTAACCAGAGCCCACGTGTGGTGGCTGCACGGAGGCCCTGGGGCTAGTGTGCTAAGGGCACCTGCTTCTCCTGGCAGCTGGCCAGTCCACCCCAGCCCACTCCCTCCCCAGGTCCTCTTTGTAATCGGCAGTGGATGTGGGAATTTGGGTGGATGGGAGGAAGTAGGAAGTGCGCAGGGAGAGGAGGGAAGACCAGGGAGGCCCTGGCACTGCAACAGGGAGGGGAGGGCTGAGCCACGCTGCCCACAAGGATCCTGGACTGAGGCATTGGAGTCTCCTGGTGGTACACCCGGTGTCCATGTGGTAGAGGGGATGGAGGAGGGAGGCTTGGGCCACCGAGACTGGGAATTCTGGAGCCCGTCTTGGGGAAGGGAGGGGAGGGAAAATGAGTGTAAGGGCCGTGGCTGGAAGGCATGCATTGCATGGATCCTGGGTCTAGAGTTCTGCACTCTGAGTACCTGGGAGGGTCCTGACTTGCACCTGCTATCCGTCGATCCGGTTGACTCTGATCCCAGGAAGGAATCCAGGTCTGTGACACTTGCCCCCTTCCAAGCCATGCTGAGCCAGAGAGGCACAGGACAGAGCCAGGCCAGGGCCTCAGGCTGTGGTGGCATTCCACAGAGGCACTATGGGGAAGCAGGGATACCAAGGGCCACAGGCCAGCAAGCCTGGGCCAGACATGGTGCACCTCACTGGTGGAAGCTTGGGTGACTGGGCAGTCCCTGGCCTTCCCTTAAGGCTGGCCACTGTGGGTGGCTCCGGTTGTCCCTGAAGGGTCTGAATTCAAGGGTAATGGACCAAAGGAGAGACCTGGGCTCTGCACTGTTGGTGCTGTCCCAGACTGCCTCCTAGTCCTGTGGGGATCCCGTGGCCTAGGGAGACTGGCTGCCCAGGAGACCCACACACTGACGGCCGGTGCTGTGAAGAGGTACAGCTGGTCCTTGACACCTCTGAGGGTGGGCGTGGTGTCCTCAGAGGCCAAGGTGGGCTGCTAATGGGGGGGGGTCCCAGTGCCGCCGCAGTCTCTCTTCCTTCCTGTGTTCCCACATCAGCTCCGACTGAGCTCAGTCTTCTTTCTTTCTCTCTCTCCCTTCCATTTTCTCCTGGACATTAGCCAGATAGCACTTTCAGAAAAAAAGAAAGTGATCATTTTGCTGAAGAAACAAACATTGTGCCGTTCATTCATAGAGGAGCATTCCATAAAGAATCACAAATCCTTTAAAAGTTTTTAAAATTTCTTGATCAAGAGGGAAAAGATCACAGCTGGGTGGGGTGATGCATGCCTGTCATCTCAGTGGCTCAGGAGGCTGAGGTAGGAGGATCACAAGTTCAAGGCCAGCCTTAGCAACTTAGTGAGACCCTAAGCAACCAATGAGACCCTGTCTTAAAATAAAAAATCAAAAGGACGGGGATGTGACTCCATGGTTAAGCACCCCTAGGTTCCATCCCCAGTATCAAAAAGAGGGAGATTCTAAAAAAGGAAATAATGGTTGCCATGAATCACATTTCTCTTAAAATTAAAAAAAAAGAAATCTGAATGGGACAGTGAGCAGGATGAACCTCCTTTCCTCAAGAATCAGTCTCTTCTCCTCAATGAACTGCTTCTTCCACTTGTTTAAAAAGGCACTGCTTTCTCTTGTCACCAGCTGTGCCTTGGGGTTAGGGGAAAATGTACATCTGCTGCCAGGTGGCTGCACAGCTAAGCCCCCTGGCCACCCGGGGCTACTTGTGACTGATCTGGGCTTGCTCAAGTCTCCTTCTCGAAAGATAGAATAAAATTTTCTATATTTATCCTGCTGAATTTTAAAAATGTAACTCTGCTACTGAATTTCTTGGTTCAATGCCACTGGGTTGCCACCCTTTCAAATAACATGATGCTGAGAACAGTGTCTTTCTCTTTGCCTCTCTTTGCCCTCCTCTCTCTCTTCCTCTCCTTTCTGTCTCCTGTCTACTTCCTTTGTCTCTCTTATCTCTGCCCTTCCTTATGTCTCAATCTCTGTCTCTCTGCAATCTGTCTCTCTTCTCCTCTCCCTCTCCCTCTCCTCTGTCTCTCCCTCTCCCTCTGCCCTCTCCTGTCTCCCCACTCCTTCTCTTTGCCCTCTCTTGTCTCTCCCTCTCCCTCTTTTCTGTCTCTCCCTCTCTGTGTCCCTCTCCCTATCTCTCTGTCTCCCTCTCTCTGTGTCTCTCCTTCCATCTGCCCTCTCCTGTCTCCCCCCTCTTATTCTCTCTGCCCTCTCCTGTCTCTCCCTCTCCCTCTGCCCTTTCCCTCTCCCTCTGTCTCTCTCTGTCTCTCTTCTTCTCTCTGCCCTCTCCTGTCTCTCCCTCTGCCCTCTCCCTCTCTCTCTCTGTCTCTCCATCCCTGAGGTCCACAGCCTCACCCACAATGCACTGGTGCTCAGGACAACCCTCTTGCAGAGCGGATGTCGGGAGATACCATCTGGCGTTTGTGGTCTTGTTGCATATCCCTTACCAGATGGGTGACATGTAGTGGGACTGTCTGTCACTGAGGGGCGCCACAGGTTGACCTGCCCTCTGCTGAGTGTGAGCTGCCTTCAGTCTAGACTGCTTGCGCCTCTCTCCCAGGCATGGCTCAGCCTCTGGGCTCTGCTCCTGCCTTGCTGGTCCTTTGCTCTGCGAAGCACACGTTGTGTCCGCTCTGAAGAGCTGAGCACCTAGTGACACCAAGATGCTGATGGTGAGCTGTAGCGGGATCGCGTGTTGCCCAGCTGTCTCCGAATGCAGGGAACCCCCTGAAACTTCCTTGGCAAGTTTTCGTTTGTGCTTATGTGAGGAGCAGGTCACTGCCCGCAGGACCTGTCCAGCTGCGCCCAGTTGACCTGCCTCCTGTACTCCGGTGGCTGCTCCATCTGGAAGCTTAGCTCCTGAGGATGAGGACTAAAGCGCAGTACGATAAACACAGTGTATTACGGCCTTCCGTGCCAAGCAAAGTGCTATGCCCTTTCAGCAGTTCTCCCTGCCTACAATGTGTGTCTCAACCCACGTAAGTGGCCAATGAGCGATGGCTTCCCGTGAGTACAAACAGAGTGCGTGCTTGCTCCTATTTGCTGGGGATGAGATACCCTGCCCTCCCCAGTTCAAAGAGCAGATATGCTTAAGTCAGCTGCGGTCTGGTTGGTGAGATGGGGATGACCGTCTCCTCCCTCTCCTCCCTCTCCACTTGCTTGTTGAGTGAGAGCTCGGTCCCCATTGGCTCAGCGTCTGGAGGTGCCCTTGCCAGGCCACTGCCCTCAGATGAGCCGCGAGGGAGGGGCTCCAGGGGCGCCAGTCGGACTCCATGCAATCTCGGTTCTTGCCAACTCTCTTCCCCCGTTCCAAGTTGAAGCAAGCCTAAAACGAGTGACAGGGATAACTGGGCTGTGGCTGTTTCCTGTCTCACTGTGAGAACGTGCCAAGGGTGTCATGTTATCTCGGGTGACTCTTTCATAATAAACTTCTTACTAAGCAGAGTCGGGTGACCAGAAGCCCAACCCTTGGGTCACCATGGCCTGCGATGAGCTGTGCCTGCCCCTTGGGCCTGAGGTTTTAGACCCACTGTGTGGTTACATTGAGATTAACACCTCCAGGAACACAGCCTGCTCACCCCCTCATCCTGCCTCTGCATGCTGACCTGGCTGCGTGCCCCTGCTAGGCCACCTATGTCCTTGTTCTCCCTTGGCCTCTCCTCGTCATGGAGATGGTCCCTCGGCCCGGTCAACACAATCCAAGGCACCTACTGTCACTGTGACTCAAGGACCTACTGTGCAGGGCTGTCGAGCTCTGTCCTCTGCATGGGCCACCTCTGCATGCCTGTCCTGCATCAGGCTCCTCTGCCTGCTGGATCCTGCCTCTGTTGACACCAGGCTTCTGTGAGCAGGATTTGCAAGAGAAGGAGGAACATGCAGATGAAGGAAAGTGTGCTAAGCGGAGGGTGGGCCTGGGTTTCTTCCCTCCCCGGCTCATGCTCCACCTTCACTCCTTCTCCAAGATCTCCTGCTTTCCATGTACCCAAGCAACAATAGGAAGCCTTGTGGGGTGGTTTGCCCGTCATTTCATGCAGCACATCGATTCCATGAACGCAGGGTTCTGTGGCACCGGAATGCAGGACTGCTTTGTGTATTTTTAAATTGCAAATATAAGCAAGCCCTCCAGAGACCAGCACACAGGCTGAGTGTGGGTCCTGAGCCTAAGGCCACGAGGGGCCCGGTGGTCAGCACCAGCTGTGAGTGTGCACCTGTGGGCTGGGCACCTTGCTGGGCACCCACTAGCATGGTGCGCCCGCCTCCCCTCACCCTGCACACCTGTGGGCTGGGCGCCTTGCTGGCACCCACTAGCATGGTGTGCCCGCCTACCCTCACTAAATCTTGGATTTGCAGCACCCTCTCTCAGATTTGGGTCATTGGTGTGACGGTGACAGGAGGTCCTTACACATATAAGAAAATAAGAGATCACAAAGGGAATCGAATGGGGAACTTTCCCTGATCAGGCTTTTGTGCATTTCATAAGGATGTTGTTCCAATCTCAGATCTGTTTTCACACAAGACCTGGAGGTCTCAGGCTCCCCTTGGGAAAGCCACACTGAGTAGAAGAAGGCAGAATTCAACTTCCTGTGAGGTTGCGCCTCCAGCCACAGCCCCTCTCTTGTTCTTGCTCTCAGCCACTGCAGGCACTCCTGCCTGGGGGCAGCAGAGCCTTCCTACCTGGACGCAGGATCCCCTTGCCCATTGCTAACTTGGGTCCTTCCTTCCCTCTTCACACCAACAGGGGGAAGCAGAGAGCAAGGCAGCAGGCTCAGGCGCAGAGACTGAAGTACGGTCCTGTGCAGGGGGCCACCAGGTGCACAGCCCCACCAGCCTGGGCATGCCTGATGTTGAGCACCGCTTCTGAACTCCTAGAATGCCAGATTTATATTTTAGAAGATACTCTAGAAGCTAGAAGGCTACTCATAGTGGAAATCAACACTGTGATTTTAAATGCTCTCAAACCTGGGTGTGCCCGCTCTTCCAACCTGGAGCTGACCCTGGGGACCACAAGCACACAGGTTGGGGAGCGCAGCTGGGCGGTAGCCATGCACTTGGACTCGGCCACAACCTGCCTGCAGTGGCACACAAACTTATGCAGACATACAGACCAGGGCACTGGGCCCAGGGACAATGACCTACCCTGTCTCTTTGGGGTCCCATTAGTAAGCATGTCACTCTCTAGCCTGCATTTCATGTGAGGAACTTCTTTGGGACAAAGGTTGCCCTTCAGCCTGAGTGTCACTGGCTCTGACTCTGCAGGGAGGGGACTCTGGCTGGATCAGTGCCCCCCAGTCAGGGCACAGAGACTTCTGGCCTCACCCATCAGGTAAAATCACACATTTGGATGTCACCCTGTCCTGAGCCCAAGGCACACCATTGAATATCAAAGAGGGCTTCAAGCTCAACTCTCAGATCACTGGCAGAGTCAGCAGGTGGAAGGGCTGTGCCTGGGCTTCGAAGATCAAAGCCAGAATGTTGCTCTTCTCTGATTTTCAATCACTCTCTGTCTGATGCCACTCTTGTGCCTTATCCCACCACTCGGGGTTTTGCTTCTCCAAGTTCCCCCTATCACAGCACAGCATGTGTGGGGTGGCTTCTCACCCAGGCTTTCCCTGAGGGTCTACACAGTAGCCCAGATGGCCAGTGGCACAGGTCCTGCAATGGGGTCCTCTCCTCTCGTCAGTCAGGGAGGGGTGACACATGGGGCCTTGCAGCAGGACAGGCAGAAGCTGGCTCAGCCCTGGGACTGTTTGTGCAGGTGTTAGTACTGATTTTGAGCCAGGGTTTCTTAGCCCTGGCTGCCACTAGGAAAACACCCATGCCTGGGCCTCACCATGACCCCTTGAACCAGTCTCTGTGGATTGGGCTCACTGGTCTGGAGCTACCCAGGTGATTCGGGTGCATCCAGGGCAGAGGACAGTCCTTGGGTGCTCTCTCAGCACCAGTGCGTGTGTAGGTAGGTGCTTGACGGCCACAGGACTGTCCTAGTTTGCAGCCTCTCTACTTGTATTTACGACTGTGAGAAGCTAAGCTTAAATGTTCCCTGTTCTTCACGGGTGGCTTGTCCTCACAGGCATGCTGCACTTAACTTGCATGGACGGGATCTCTATAACTGATTCTCACCCTTAGCACCCTCGTCTTTGGGCAGGAATCAGAGGTTGAATAGTCCAGTGGCTCTGACTTTCATGACAAACTTTTAGAAATTGACAGTAGCTGATGGTCAAGCTCTCCAGCCCAGGGTTGAAGCCAGGGCTCTGCTCTGCCCTGCGGGACTTCCGTGCATGGGATATTTGCTCATTGGTGGTCAAGCTGTGGTTCAGCAGCCTCAGATGCTGGGCTAACCTGCAAACCTAGACTTCCTCTGCCCTGCACTGGCTGGCCTTGTCACCTCTGCTTATGGGGCCACCTCATGGAATGCATGCACAGGGCTATGGTGGGAGTGTCCAAGGGAACACCTGGACTCCCGCTGGGATCCACATCTTCCCTGGAAGCAGATTTTCTCCCATGCTCCCTCCTGAGCCTGTTGGATGCAGACCTGTGGCCTCGCACAGTGAATGGCAGGAGGGCCCTGCCGGCTCTGCATGCCAAGATTTGAGGCCACAGCTGGACCCCTCTTTTCCCTGTTCTCAGACAGCACTAAGAAGGTCACACAATGTCCCTGATGTCAGATGCTACAAGTGCCAGTCACATGCCCGCCATATTTTGGAGGACTGTTGCTTCTGCCCCATTGGGCCTCACCACCCCTGTTGCCCCAGTCAGGGCCAGGATGGTCGCAGAGCCCCCAGCAATGCAGGGTGCCAGGGTTGGGTTCCGCCCCTGCAGGGACTCGCTGGTGCTGTGGGCCATGGCTACATGCACAGGAAGATATTTTGGCATTTACTTCACAAAGCCCAACTTCTTCTTGCATGCATGTGAGAATTAACTCGCTGTATGAAACTGACCTTAAGAGCCCCAATCAGCAAATAGGGCACTATTTAAATGAGGAGTGTGTATCTGCACATACATTTTAGAAACCACATCCCCCAACCTCCTGAGAGTGAACTTGATTGCGGAGGCCAGAGCCCTGACGCCTACCTACTCCCCAACCCTTCGCAGACGAGAGCACCACCCTGCTTCACAAGTTCTGCCCTCTTCCCATCTTCTTAAGCAGCACCGCATCTTTCCACACATCTGGAGGGTGACCCAGGCGGGCGGATGGTTGAATCCCTGCCTCTGGGTGTCGTGCAGGTCTTGGTCCAGCACTTTATCCTAAGATGCACACCCAGCTCCACTCTGAGAAACTATTCCCAATTTCTCAGAACTACCTGAATATTTTCTTAGAGCTAGAACAATGTGACCGAAACCAAATCAAAGCCGTGGCCTTTCTGAGGGAGCGTGGGTGTGCCTGCACCCTCTCCATCCCCACACACACATGCCTCTGCGCCTGCTTTTCCTCTGGAGGCAGCAGGGTGTAATGGAACTCAGAGGGCAGCTGCTCAAGTTGTCATCTCTGGTCCCTTGTGCCTTCCCGTCCTGTGCCTATAGCTGGCTTGCAGGATCTCCCCAGCTCCACGACTCTTCCAGTGGGTGCTTTGTCTTTATTTTTTTCGTTTATTATCAATCATTGGAAATTTGCTCTCTGCATTACTTCTTTTAAACACACACACTTAGTTCATTTGATTTGAATGATCCAAAAAGATGGTGCTGTCCTGAAAGAGCTGTTGACTGCATTTGTGGAAGAAAGCGCTTCCTCGTTAAGCCCAGCAGGTCCGCCAAGGCTGAAGTCTTCTCCTACAAGGAGGAAGAGACCAGGGCTGAAGCCTTGGAGGGCCTGAGAAAGGAGATCAACCTGCAGAGGAGGAAAGCACCAAAGACTAGAGAGCGGGTAACCCTGAGATGTGTAGCGGGGCGACTGGGGCCCCCACCAAGAGGCAAGAGATGAGGCGCCTGCGCCGTGGGCGGGGGGACGGGAGGACCACGGCTGCTGTAGTGAAGTCACCTGTGCTGCTTTTAGTGTGACAATTCCATTGGGGTTTAACTCGACTCTTGTGTTGTTGCTGATGTGCGAGTGGCCCTGGGAATTCCAGGAAGACGCACTCCATCGAGTGTCGTACATATATCGATGTGAATGAGACAACAGCTTCGTTTTCAGCCAGGAAGAAGGGATCATGGGGAGGGGGAAGTCACATGCTAGGAAGTGCGGCATTGCTCTGAACTGGGAGAGTCTGGAAGTGTTAGGAGGGTGAGCACGTGATGTGACAGCTCCAGTCACAGACAGGACAAGTATGGGTGGGACATTTAAAGGCCACTGGGCAAGGCCCACCAGACACATGAGCAGCTCTGAGCGGCTGGAGAGAATGGCCACTGCCTACTCTGACATCCACACGCACAGCCGTGCTGCCTGCCGCCAGCCACGTGACACGGCAGCAGCCTCGGAGGCTCAGGAAGGGCGGCCCTCCAGGGAGCCAGGGGGCATGCACAAGCTGGCAGTGTAGAGCAACCTGAGTTCCGTTTTCCCTCCCACGGAGCTGCTAAAATTGGAATGACTATGGTTGTGGTTGGGAAAACTTGAATTAATGCTGCAAAGGAATTGTTATTTTCCTCAGGCAGCCCAGTTTTCCATGTGAACCAAAAGTGGGGAACAGCAGAAGCTTCCTTGTTCCAGGCTTCCCTGCCTGTTATTTTTTCGGTCCTCTGTTACTCCCGCTGTGGAGTCTGTCCTCACAGAGCCTGAGATGGGAGCTGACTTTGAGGTGCTTGTCTAAACCCACAGGCGCTGTGGAGCCCAGATGCAGGTGCAGCCATGAGGGACCTGTGCAGGGATGGTCACTGCCTCACGAGCCTCTGTGTCCTGGTCTCTCGCCTCCTCTCCACCCACATCCATGTTGGTGGGCTTAGCAGAGGGCCAGAGGCCAGACCTTCTCCCAAGCTCCAGGCACCTGCTCTCACAGTTTCCTTTTCAGTAAGGAACAGTCCTTTATTCAAAGGTTTATCAGCTCTGACAGCATGGCAGGGGGTTTGGCCTGGCCCGTGCCCTATTTGAACACAAGGATGGGGACACGGGGGTAAAGCCACCACTGAGTCAGTGAGGAGTGGGAGACCACCTGCTCCCACTAAATCCGAGGAGGAGACCCAGTTGTGATAACCATGTCTTCATGTCTTCTCCCCTCTCGTGTGTAGGGAAGGCCACTGGAGGCTGTAGCCGAAGACCGGGTGTGCATCGCCCCCACCTGGACAGCGCCCCGCACACACCCCGCTGGAGGAGTGGCAGAGCGTGGTATGTCCATCCCAGCCAAGCTCGCGGTCTAACGGGGTGAAGAGCGACGCCTAAGGCAAGCAGGGCTTGGGACTCAGCAATGAGGGGTGTGAATCATGACAACGAAAGCCACTTTCGCCGTTAAATTCTTAACCTTTGGGGCTATAGAGGTTTCAGGTCAGTCATCATCAATAGCTGACCATGCATCAGCAGTGACTTTCTCACGTCCTCACCAGTGGCAACACTGTGTGGAGCAGACATTTGGGAGACACCAGACTGAGACAGGTGTTTGCTTTTGCAGGGGTTTTGCTCCTAAGCCCTACCCCGGCTGGTCCTCCCAGGCTCAGGTCACTTCCTTCCCATTCCTGCCTTTGGCTGCAGTGTAGAAAAGTGCCCCTGCCCCATGAAGAAGATGCCATTGTCCCTTTAGACCCAAGGGAACTGAGGTCCAAGAATCCGTCCAGAGTCAGAGCCCAGCTGTGACTGGGATTTTCCTTTCACCAGGCCGCCTGCCCGAGGCAGCTGCTGGTCTCCTAAAAGTCCATCCTGAGACCTGACTGTCGGTGCCATCTCTCTGGAGGCCAGTGAGGGCCCGAGGCAGTGCTCTGTGGCCGTCCTGCCCTCTGCTCTGGCCTCCGTCCCCTGTTCTGATTATGAGTGGGCAGAATTGAGAAGGCTTCTCGTGCCAGTGACCAGGTAACCCCAGGAAGACCAACCTGCAGAACTGGTTCCCAGGAGGTGGAAGTCGCACCAGGCTTCAGGTTTTAGCCTGTTTGGGGCCAAGCTTGTGGGCTCACCCTCGCAGTATTGTCAAATCGCCACAGGGAAGGTTTCAGCGTATGCCATTGTAGAAAACGAGGTACTAGAATAATCTGTCTATGGTGGAAAACAAGAGCACGGAAAACCCCCATGCGGCGGTAGCCACCTCTAACATGTGCGCGTGGGTGGCCTCTACTATGTGCACTGTGGTTCTGTGACCGAGGTCAAGAGAGGTGTCCTGTGCTCTCTGTAGCTCACTCCTCTTGCTCAGGCTTCGCACGC
>PVKS010015874.1:0-28899 GCA_004027875.1 Aplodontia rufa
CAGGGCTGAGGACCGAACTCAGGGCCTTGCGCATGCTAGGCAAGCACTCTGCCACTGAGCTAACTCCCCAACCCCTCTGCCTGTCTCTTGAAGGCATGTCAGAGACTGACAATACCCTGGTGATGTTTAGAAATGTTTATGTGAACTTGCCATGTTTGGGGCCAAAATGGTGGTTTATTTATGTTTATTTTGCTGCATTTGGTCACTATCAACTACTGGTTAACGTCTACTGTATGTACAATGTTCTTTAAAGATGTTTCCCCACTTCACAATAAATCCCTTCATGTTGGAAACATTCATGTCAGGAGTCATTGGGCTCTTCATCATGAGGGTCTTTTTGGTCTCATTAACCTTCTTTTTGGTCTGTCCATGTGTCTGTCTTTCTTTCTCTTTCAGTACTTGGGATTGAACTCTAGGGTGCTCTACCACTGAGATATATATCCAGCCCCCCCCCCTTTTTTTTTTTAAGAAAGAGGGACAGAGAAAGAAAAAGAGAATCAATTTTTTTTTTTTAAGTTTTTCATGTTGCCCTCATTGCTCTGAGACTCCGACATGTATGTGGTGCTGGGGTTTGAACTCTTGTATTTGTGCATGCTGGGCAAGCACTGTAACCACCAAGCCACCACTCCAGCCCCATATCCAGCCCTTTTTATTTTAAACTTTGATATAGGGTCTTGCTAAGTTGCCTAGGCAGACCTTGAACTTGTGATCCTTCTGCCTCAGCCTCTAAAGTAGCTGGCATAGCAGGCAGGCACCAATGTGCCCCACTTGTTAACTATCTTAATGGTGACAGAAAACAAACTACTTTAGTTATGCATTATTTTGGAGATTTTCCCCAGTAGACTTTTTGTATTTCTAAAGCTTTAGGTACCATATTAAAGGTAGGGATTTGGGAGTGTTCAAAGAAAATTTGAGTAATTTTCCAAAAGCTCCATTTTGGGAACAAATTGAAATTTAAGCCAAACTCTTTACTTGGAAACATAGTTTTTCTTCTTAAAGAGTTAATCTGATGTAAAGACATTCCATGTTTTTGAATAGGCAATATCTATATAGTTAAAATGGCAGTTCTGCTAAAAGTGCTGTATAGAGTCAACACAATTCCCATCAGGATACCAATGACATTCTTCACAGATATAGAAAAATCAAGTCTTAAATTTATTTGGAAGAATAAGAAACCCAGAATAGCCAAAGCAGTATTAGGTGGTGGAGGTGGGGGGAGGAACAAAACACAAAATGAAGCAGGAGGTATCACAGTACCTGACCTGAAATTATACTATAGAGCTATAGTAACAAAAACAGCATGGTATTGGTATCAAAACAGACTTGAAGACCAAAGGAATAGAAGACACAGAGATAAATCCACAAATCTTTAACCATCTGATGTTTGAGAAAGGGGCCAGAAATATATCTTGGAGGAAAGAAATCCTTTTCAACAAATGGTTCTGGAAAAACTGGACAGCCATGTGCAAAAAAATGAAATTAGATCCTTCTCTCTCACCCGGCATAAAAATCAAATTGAAATGGAGCAAGGACTTAGGAATTAAACCAGATGCCATACAACTGTTAGAAGAAAAACAATATAGATACTGGCACCTTGTTTCTTAACAGGATTCCCATAGCGTAAGAATTAAAATCAAGAATCAAAAAGTGGGATGCCATTAAGCTAAGAAGCTTCTGCACAGCTAAGGAATTAGTCAAGAATGTAAAGAGAGGGGGGCTGGAATGGTGGCTCGGTGGTTATGGTGCTTGCCAGGCATGTGCAAGTACACTGGTTCAAACCCCAGCACCCATGTACACAACTAATGTCAGAGCAACAAAAACCATGTGAAAAACTCATTAAAAATTGATTCTCTCTCTCTGTCCTTCTCTCTTAAAAAAAAAGAAAGAATATGAAGAGAGAGCCTACAGATGTGAGAAAATCATGGCCAGCTACTCCTCTTACAGGGGATTAATATCCAGAATACATAAAGAACTCGAAAAACTTAATACCAAAAACACATTCAACCCAATTAATAAATGGGCTAAAAAACTAAACAGAAACTTCTCAACAGAAGAAATATATATATATATGAAAAAATGCTCAACAGCTCTAGCAATCAGTGAAATGCAAATCAAAACTACATTAAGATTTCATCTTGGGCTAGAGCAGTGGCTTGGTGGTTACAGCACTTGCCCAGCATGCGTAAGTACATGGGTTCAAACCCCAGCACCCACGTACACAACTAAGTGTCAGAGCAACAAAAGCTATGTGAAAAACTCAATTAAAAATTGATATATTCTCTCTCTCTCTCTCACTGTACTTCTCTCTTAAAAATAAAAAGAAAAGGAAAAAAAAAAAGATTTCATCTCACTCCAGCCAGAGTGCCAAAGATAAAGAATACAAACATCAATAGATGCTGGAGAGGTTGTGGGGAGAAAGGAATACTTGTACATTGTTGGTGGGACTGCAGACTAGTACAGCCACTCTGGGAGACTTCTCAAAGAATTACGGATGGAACCACCATATAACCCAGCTGTCTCACTCTGAAGTATTTTCCCAGAAGAAATAAAATCAGCATATTACAGTGACATAGCTACATAAATGTTTAAAGTAGCACAATTCACAATAGCTAAACTATGGAATCAACTCAGATGTCCATCACTGGATGAATGGATCAAAAAACTGTGACACACACACACACCTCCAATATGGAGTTCTACTCAGCTTTTTTTAAGTAAATTTATTTTTTTATTAGTGCATTATAGTTGTACATAATGATATTTGTTGTCACATATTCCTATGCTGTATTGCACACAGTCATGGCCTTTGTGGGTAGATGGATGGAAATGGAGAAAATTATACTAAGTGAAATTAGCTAAACTTAGGAACTCAAAGGTTGAATGTTTTCTGTCATATGTGGAAGTTGGAGTAAAACAGAAGATAGGATGAGAGATAGTTAAGTTTATATATTAGGACTATCAAACTCAGTAACATGATCTGAGAGAAGTCTATTTATGTGGGGTGAGGTGGGGGGAGAATGGGAAAGGAATAGGGGAGTTATAAACAGTGTATGTTATACTTTATACCCCTGAGATGCTGAATAATGTGCAGGCATTTAAAACTAGAAGATTAACAAAAGTATTTATTTGTTATGGGGGAGATCAGTGGAGATAAGAGACAGAGGGGATGGGCCCCAGGACGGGACTGGGTCTAAATTGCATTGTCATGGTGTGTGTGAATGTGTAACAACAAGTCCTTTCATTATGTAAGAGTATAATGCACAATTAAAACGTTAATCTTAAACGATTCTTGACTTACACCGTGACTCAGAATCTCTTGCATTGTCCTTTTAAAAGGTGGGCAGAGTAAGTTGATGGTATAAATGGGAAAATATAAAAAGAAACAAGGATTATCAACATTAGATCAAAAGTTACCGAGAACAGTAATTTATCAAGGAGCACCTTTTTTTTCAGATTATATCTATGCATTGTTAAGTTACTGTGTAAAAATGCTACAAAAGAATAACATTTAAGTGTAATATATTTAAATTAGAAAAACATGGCTTAAAATAATATTTATTGAGCTTTTACTGTGATAGCATTGTTGTATTTCTTGTGTTATTTTATTCAGTTTTCACAGTTAACTCCAAAGAGTTAACATGCCCATGAAGGAAAATAATTAGCCTAGAATCATATGGTGTAGTAAGCTGTAGCACTGACCTGTAAAATTATGACTAAAAATACTCAACACCATTTTGACTGAAAAAGTCACTGTAGATTGTTTATATTACCTGAATTTCAGATAGTTGAGCTATAAAGAGATGTAGGCTGTAAAAGTTTTTTGAATCAGAGGTATGGGGGATTATCATCTAACATGTTATTGAGCGTGCAGATAATTTTTAAAAAGTTTCAAAAGAGAGAGACAGAGAATCAATTTTATTTTAGTTTTTCATGTGGCTTTCATTTCTCTGATAGTTCATTGTGTCTGTGGTCCTGGGGTTTGAACCCAGATCCTTGTGTTTACCAGACAAGCACCGTAACTGCTGAGTCACCGCTCTAGCCCCCGATAATTTCTTTTTTTCAAAATTGGAGTAGTTTAAAAGAAAATTGGGGGCTGGAGCGGTGGCTGAGCGGTTATGGCATTTGCCTGGCATGTGCGAGGACTTGGGTTTGAATCCCAGCACTACGTACATAATGAAGTGTTGGAGCAACAGAAGCCACATGAAAAAATAAAAAACAGTTGATTCTCTCTTTCTCTCTCTCTTTTTCTCTCTCACTGTCCCGCTCTCTCTTACGAAAAAATAAAAGAAAATTGGATTAGTTTTAATGATTTTTCCCCCCAGCTTGAAATGTACCTCTTGGTATCTGGGGATGTAGCTTGTGAAAGAATGCTTGCCTAGTATGCATGAAGCCCTGGGTTTGAGCCTTAGCACTGCAGATGAACAAACAAAAACTACTTTGTGAGTATAATATTTTTATGAGGAAAAAAAACCACAAACCTGAACATATGTCAGAGTTTTGTATCTAAAATTTCATCTTAGAACTTTGACTAACATAGATCCATGTGACATAGCTAATTAAATTCCACCAGTGTTGTGTACCAGACACTGAACAGCAGTTGGGAACAGAATGGGAAAGGGAGCTAACATTTATTGGATACCTGTTAAATTTCAGATAATCTTAGATTACTTTAGGTCTTCATCATGTTAAACTGTATTGTAACCATGTTTAGGTTGATGTTCGTTTCATAGAAAACCGAGGCATAACAGCACAGTGGCATGCACCTGAAATTCCAGTCACTTGGGAGGCCGAGACAGGAGGATTGTGAATTCAAGGCCAGCCTCAGCAATTTCGTGAGGCCCTAAGCAACTTACCAAGACTCTGTCTCAAAATAAAAAGTTAAAAAAATGGGGCTGGAGCGGTGGCTCAGCGGTTACAGTGCTTGCCTGGCATGCGCAAGGACCTGGGTTCAAACATTAGCACCACATACACTAAGTGTCAGAAAAACAAGACCCAGATGAAAAAATAGATAAAATTGACTCTCTCTTTCCTTCTCTCTCTTTCTATCCCTGTTTCTCTCTTTAAAAAAAAAAGTTAAGAAAGGGCTGGGGGAGCTGGAGCGGTGGCTCAGTGGTTAAAGCACATGCTTAGCCTGGGTAAGGACCTAGTTCAAACCCCAGCACCACATACCCAACAAAGTGTCAGAGCAATGAAAGCCCCAAGAAAAACTAAATATAATTGATTCTCTCTTTCTTTCTCTCACTGTCCCTCCCTCTTTGAAAAAAGAAAGAAAGAAAGGGCTGGGGATGTGTCTCAGTGGTTAAGCACCCTAGGCTAGGATCAATCCCTGGAACAAAAAAAAAAAAAAAAAAAAAAAAAGGTTAAACTTTTGTAACCAAAATGGCAGCTCTGGAATTTAAACCTAAGTCCACCTGACAAAAAGCCAGTGCTGCTTTTTATGATCCACGGTGCTTATCTCATGTGTAAATGTAAAACATGTTCCCTGTTTCTGGGGGCTTATAGCCTAGTCCAAGGGTTTGGAGAATAGAGTCTGTAGATGGACTATTGGGGGTCCCTGATTTCACTTTCAGGGGGGCACAAGTTCAAATTTTATTTTTGTTTTTATTTTGATACTTGGCATTGAACCCAAGGGTGCTTTACCATTGAGTTACATCCCGTCTTTTTCTTTCTTCCTTCCTTCCTTTCTTTAATTTTGAGTCAGGATCTTGCTAACTTGTTGAGGCTGGTCTTGACTTGTTATCCTCCTGCTTCAGTCTCCCAAGTAACTGAGATTATAGGCGTGTGCCACCTCGTCTGGCACAAATTCAAACTATTACAGCAGGCATGGTGGTACACACTTAGAATTACAGGTTCTTGTGAGATTGATGCTGGAGAATCTCTAATTTAATGTCAGCCTGGGAAAAATATCCAGAACCCATCTCAAAAAACTACAAAAAACAAATTTCCTATAATGGTACCTAAGATGTCATTTCTCTGTTGCAGAAGCCATGATGGGTAAGATTGCTAGTACAGCATCATGGTAGAAGGTAACTGCTCACCTCATGGCAGCTGTGAAGCAGAGACAGAAATGAAGGGGTCAGGGACAGCGATAAGCCCAAGGCCATGCCCCAGTGACCTGCTTCTTCTAGGCTCAACTACCAGGGGTCAATCCACTGATGAGGTCAGAGCCCTATTCATTGCCTAAAATCTCTACTTCTCAACTTTGCCGTATTATGGATGATGCTTTCAAAATATGAGGTTTCTGAGCAACGTTCCAGATCCAAACCAAATCAGTACAGCGTAAAAATATTTAATTTATTAAATATGGACCTTGTAGTTCGCATCTTTTTTTTATTGAGATATGTCACATATCATATATTTATTTAAAAAAGAGAGTGAGGGAGAGATAAAGAGAATAGAGAATCAATTTTATTTATTTTTTCATCCAGTCTTTGGTTCCCCAACCCTTAGTTGTGCGTGTGGTGCTGGGGCTTGAACCTGGATCTTTGTGCATGCCAGGCAAGCACTCCAAGCACTCCAGCTCCAAAATTTACCTTTTGAAAGTGTACATATCACTGGGTTTTAGTATATATTTTCAAGATTGTCCAACTGTCATCACTGTCCAGTGCCAGAACATTTCATTGCCTCAAAGACAGTTCCCATACTCATTGGCAGTTACTTCCCAACCCTCTCTTTCCCAGCACTAGGTAGCTACCAACCTACTTTCTGTCTGTGACTTTCCCTGTTCTGGATATTTTATATAAAGGTACTTACGTAGTATGTGGTCTTTTGTGTCTGACTTTTTTTTACTTAGCCTGATGCTTTCAAGGTTTTTCCATGTTGTAGCAAGTATAACTACTTCATTCCTTAAAAATAAAAACCTTTGGGCTAGAGGAGTGGATTGGTAGTTACAGCACTTGCCTGGCATGTGCGAGTACATGTGTTCAAACCCCAGCACCACATACACAGCTAAGTGTCTGAGTAAGGAAGCCCTCATGAGAAACTAAATAAAAATTGATTCTCTCTGTCTCTCACTTTCCCTCTTTCTTTAAAAATAAATAAATAAATACAAGCCTTTACTGAGATAAAATTTACAAACCATATAATTCACTCACTTAAAATGTACATTTTAATGATTTCTAAAATATAGTCATGGATGTGTACAACTGTTACCATAGTTGATTTTAGAACATTTTAATCACTTCAAAGGGAAACTATACCATTTAACTTTTTCCCCTCCCCTCCTGCCAGTCACACTCTCTTCCCCCACATAACTCGTTGGTCACTAATCTACTTTCTGTCTCTGTAGTTTTCCCTATTTTGAACTTTAATGTCAATGTAATTATATAATATGTGGGCTCTGATTTGTCTACATCCTTACCAATGTGTATTATAATCTGACTTTGGTTTTAGCAATTGTAGTAGTTGTGAAATGGTTCTCATTGTGGTTTTGTTTAATATTCCCTAATGACTAATGGTATTGAGCATCTTTTGATGTATTTTTCATCCATTTGTATACGTTCTTTAAAGAAGTCTGTATTCAAATTACTTGCCTATTTTAAATATTGGTTATTTGTCATTTTGTTAAATTTTAAGAGTTCGTTATATATTAAAGATTGTAATCCCTTATCAGATATATGATTTGAAAATCATACATATATTCTTCCATCCTGTGAGTTTCCCCCCACCTCTTGCTAGTGCCCTTTGTTACACAAAACTTGAATTTTGAAGAAATCCAATTGATCTTTAAGTATTTGTGCTCTGTCATCTCTAGGGTACTTGCTAATGAAGATCTCCAAGACTATCCATGTTTTCCTTTTTTTTTCTTTTGGAACTGGGGAACCTAGAGGTGCTTAACCACTGGGTGACATCCCTAGCCCATTTTTATTTTGAGGCAGGGTCTCGCTAAGTTGCTCAGGGCCTTGCTAAGTTGCTGAGGCTGGCTTTGAACTACGATCCTCTTGCCTCAGTCTCCCAAGTCCCAGGGATTACAGGCATTCACCACTGTGCCATTGTGCCTAGCTATCTGTGTTTTCTTATAAAATTTTATAGTTTCAACTCTTACATTTAGGTCTTTAATCCATTTCGAATTAATGTGTGTATATGGTGCGGGTTAGGAATTCTAACTTCATTCTTTTCGTGTAGATATCCAGTTTTCCTAGCATCTTTTGTTGTAAAGTAAATGTCTAGTTGTCCCAGTACATTTTTTGAAAACGATCTTTTATTGATAAAACTGTTATTTCCTATGGATTATCTTGGCATAAATTGCTCATCAGTAAGATCAGTTAAATTTGGGCTGGGTTAAAGTTTTTTTTTTTGGGGTCTTTAATATTTTTTCCTGTGCTAAGCCCATCTGCTCCTCTGGTTCTTGCTGGTGAACCAACCCTCTGCCTTATGATTTGATTTGTTGCTTTTAATTAAGAGGAACTGTTTTTCAACATATCTTCAGGCCTGAATTTCCCCAGTCTTTTTAAAAATAAAGTCAGTTCCTTCAGGAAGAACTTCAGAGCTCTCTTGTCTTATAGACAACCTCTGGTCCTGGACATAATATGTCTGAGTCATTACTCTGGACCTTGGCCAGAGGGGTAGCTTTTGGTCTTCTTGGTTTCCCTCTTATGGCGTGGAACTGATGAGAAAGCTGGGGAGAATGTGACTGTGTTCTTGAACTCTTGTTCCTTGGATAGAGCCTCTGTCCTAAGGTGGGGACTGGATGGAGAAGGGCAGCCTCTGATCTCCTGTTCCTTCTCACCAGGAATTGAGTCTCTTCAACTTGAAGTTTTAGGAGCAGTGTGGTGGGCTGCTACTTCTGCTGTGTTGTGCTCTGGAGTTGAAGAGAGGAGGAATGCCCTCTTCTGGCCATACTCACCTGCTGCAGAGGGTACTTGTGGGCTGCGGATGAGTAGGCCACAAGGAGTAAATCACAGCTCAGATGTTAGTAGATTCTCATGAATAAATGCTTCTTTATTTGCTGTAAACCTTTAGGGCCATTTGTAGCGGTTTTGTTTTTTTTTTTTTTTGGAAGGGTGGATGGAGAGAGAGAGGTAGAGAGTATCAATTTTTTTTATTTGGTTTTTTTCTTTCTTATATTTATTTGTGTATGTGGTTATTTGCATATGTGGTGCTGGGAGTTGAACCCTGGTCCTCGCGCATGCCAGGCACCTGCTCTACCCTAGCCACCTCTCCAGCCCCCATTTGTAGAGATTTTAAATAGTTGTTTTTCTTAAATAGTTTTCACCAGCATTGCTTGTTCTCTCCCTCCCTCCCTCCCTTTCCCTGTCTCCCTCTCTCCCCCCTCCCCTCCACCCCTCCACCCCTTCCAGGATGAGCTACCTCAGTGTTTCATTTGTTTCATTTGGTTAGTGCATGCAGCTAAAAGTCCAGGATGTCTGAGTAATGTGCAGTCTTCTGTCAAGTGTGGTTTAGGGGTCTATAAACTAAAAGACAAGGTAAGTACTCCCAAAACAATTAGTGTACATGAGTGTAATAGAAGTAGGATAATAACGATTAAAAATTATCATTTGGAAAAGGGAAAAATTAGTAACACAGAAAAGTCAATGTCCTGTAGCAATTCCTAAATGCCACTGTGAAGCAAATTTGAACTCTGTCCATAGACTAATAAACTTCTATATTAAACATTGCTGTTAAACCTGAGGACTATGGTCTTTTACATACCTAACCTCTGTGCCTTGCTCATCTCCTACCCCGCTCTAACTAAATGACATTTACTGTGAGGCTACCTGAAACAATGGGCTTCTGTGAGAAGGCAACCCTAACCCTCCCCCCCATTCTTTGGGGAGGGCATTGGGCCTTTATTTGGTATTAGGGGATTAAACCCAGGGGTGCTCTACCCCTGAGCCACAATCCCAACCTTTTAGATTTTATTTTGAGTTGCTTTGGGCCTTGCTACATTGCTGAGGCTGGCCTGGAACTAGCATTCCTCCTGCCTCAGCCTCCTGAGTTGTTAGGAATGCACCACCATGCCCAGCTTGAGGTAAGAGACTCTTAGTTAATTTAGGTTTCAGGCCACAGGAAGAAGTACACCTTCTTTGGCAAAGCTGTCTGTGCTTGCTCACTGGCTAGCTTGTGTCTAAATTATGCCTCTCTGGTATGATTTTGTTGAAAGTTGCAAGAATTGGTTGCATGTAATATTCTGAATCTTTTCCTACTGTTTCCCTTAAAATTGTAGCATTCCAAGATAATCTTGCAGTGGTTTAAGCAAATGTTTTCCCATTTTGTAACGAGGAGCACTGCTTTTCAGCTCCATTGTCTGAGTATTCACTACTCAGAGCTTTACTGTTAGGCTGGTGTCCCATGTTTTGTTCTTCCTTGAAGCATCCTGCTCTTGGTACCAAATTCTGTATTAGGATGTTTTCCAATAATTTATGACAAAAAAGTAGAATAATAATGACTTTAACCATAAGTTGGATTTTTCTCTTATGTAAATAGGTCAAGAGATAGGTAACTCAGGGCTGGTGTGGTACTCCACAGTGTCAAGGAACCAGTTTCTCTTCTTGTTGCCTTGCTAGTTTCAACAGGTGACTTTTTCCTCATAGTGTAAGATTGCTGCTTTTACTCCTGCTGCCTCATCTATATTCCAGCCAGGATGAAGAAGTGTCTAAACAGTAATGCACCCAGTTTCTTTAAGGACATTTCCTGAAAATCACACCTGATTATTATTCCTGTTCCTTGGATTTAACTCATTCATTTGGCCACACCTCGCTACAAGAAAGGCTGGGGAAAAAATGATCTTCATTCTGGCATGCACTTAGGTGTTCTATTGCTGAGAAAGAAGGGGAGAGTGGAGATTGTGCAGCAGCCTTCAGTGCCTGCTACAAGAGCTAGGTGGCGATCTTTTACATTTTTTGCTGAGTTGGTTTTTTTTTTTTTTGGATGTGTTAGTGGACTTTGAACCGAGGGCTAGGTATGTGCTCTGCTACTGAGCCATACCTCTAGCCCCACTTTCTGCTTCTTATTGATAGTTTCTGATATGCTTTTTTTTTTAATTAAAAAAATTTTTTTGCAGTGCTAGGGATCATACCCAGGATTAGGCAAACAAACACTGTACTACTGGGTTCCGTCCTCAGCCCAGTTTTTAATATTTAAAGATGCTCATAATTGTCTTCTAATTGTGTTCCTCTGTGTGTGTACATACTCAGTCTAAGACGTCTTGAGTTAGTAAATTCAGAAGGTTCTTCTCTTTTAGATATGGATCTTCAGTGTGCTTCCTTTTCCCTTGATCAGTTTATAACCTTTCTATTTTAAGTTGCACATATTATAATGAACAAAATATTTGAAGATTTTCATGCTGCTAGTATTCATTTATTTTTTTTTTTTTTGTTTTTGCTTGTCTGTACCATGCTTTTGCCTATGCAGATGACTTCAAAATTCATGGCACTGATTGTAGACTAGTGTTGTAGATTGTAGACTATGTGTTGGATTTCTTGACATTTTATAAATTTTTAAAATAATTACTGTTAGATGTAGTTGTAATGTGGAAACTTTTAGTGCTATGGAGAGCACTTTCTTCTTTTCTTTCTTTCTTTCTTTTTTTTTTTTTTTGAAAAAAGAAAGGGACCGTGACAGAGAATCAGTTTTGTTTAGTTTTTCATCTGGTTTTCATTGCTCCAACACTTAGTTGTAATGTGGTGCTAGGGTTTGAACCTGAGTCCTTATGCTTGCCTGGCAAGTGCTTCAGCAGCTGAGCTACCACTGCAGCCCCTTCTTATTTTTTTTTTTTCCTAAAAGGGAACTGGGGTGCAGCTTGAGGGCCTTGTATGTGCTAGGCAAGTGCTCTACCATTGGGCCACATCCCCAGTCCTAGAGAATCTTTTGTTGTATTGCAGACATGCCTTGGTTAATGATGGCTATATTTCTGAGAAATGTGTTGGTGATTTCATTGTTAACCCTACTGGAGAGTGCACTTATACAGACTAAAATGGCTCTGACTAGGCATTATGATCCTATGGGACTACTGTCACACATGCAGTCTGTTGTTGACCAGAGTGGTGTTATGTGGGGCATGATTGTATTTTTCTTTCTTGGTTTGGAAAATGAACATCATCTCTGCTATCTCTTTCCTCTTTGTTTCAAAGCTTTAATGTAATTGTGCTGAATTTAAAATTGTGTTAGAAAATCTGTTATATTTTACTTCATCAGAAATTTTCAGTACCTTTTTCAGAATATTAATTGGGTAATACTATTTGAAGCAAGAAACTGTCAGAAGGGAGGAATTATGAGCCATGAGTTAGGAACCATTTTTATTTAAATTGTCAAGGTTCATTATGTTTTCAGAGATTTTACATTGATTGAAGACTTAAATAATCATGAGAAAATGAAAATGCATTTTCTTCTTTTCTTTTTTGGTACCAGGGATTGAACCCAGGGGCTTTTAACCACTGAGCCACATCCCGAACTCTTTCATTTTTTATTTTGAGACAGGGTCTTGCTAAGTTGCTTAGGATAGCTTTGAACTTGTGATCCTCCTGCCCCAGCCTCCCAAGTGCTGGGATTACAGGTATGCACCGCTGCGCCTGACTGAAAATGCATTTTAAACCACAAATTCTGTACTGTATTCCTTGAAGATAACTTGAAGAGCCATTGCTTTTTTATGGTAAATGATCTTATCAGAGTAATTTGTTTAGTTTTTACAATTAAAGTATAATCAGAAGAGTAATTTGTGATGTTAATCACTGCCTTAGTGTCTTAGCTCTAATGCTGCAGTGCTGTCATAAGTGTGTACATCGTCTTGAGAGTTGCTCAGTAGGTGCTCAGGAGCTGCAAGACCTTGAGTAGATACTGCTCTCTGGGTGTATGTTGTATTTGGATGCTTCTTCAAAACTGTGACAGTTTCTTTTTTTCTTTTTATAGCAAGATAGTTTATTCCCAGGATTTACATATATTTGATTAAGAATTTGGGAAAATCTTTGTGGTTTCTTCTGCAAAGTAGGAGCATGTTCTTGTCATACTGTTAGAAAAATCGTTGGGAAACCTAAAGGTAGGAGGCTGCCAGCTCTGGGAAGCAGGGCTTCTCTTCAATCACTCCATTGTAATGTGGAAACAAAGGCCAACACTGTGACTGTCTTCCTTTTCTCAAACTGTGCTTGTCTTCATCCTGGGTGAGGTTTGTCTCAACATGTTTTTCATTCTAAAGTTAATGTTAAGAAATAACTAATATTTTCCATTTTATTCATACTGGAACAGGAATTGCTAGGGCAGATATTCTATATCATAGATTTTCTGTGACTGGTGACATTTCAAGTTTTCCTGTCTTATTGATAGGTAGGGGTTTGGCTTAAGAGTAGACATGACTGGAGCCTGGTGTGGTGGCACATATCTATAATCCCAGCAACTCGGAAAGCTGAGGCAGGAGGATTGCAAGTTCAAAGCCAACCTGAGCAACTCAGTGAGACCCTGTCTCAAAAAAAGGGCTCAGTGGTTAAGTGCCCCTGGGTTCAGTCCCTGGTACAAATAGATAATCAAAAACAAGAGTAGAAATGGCTGAAGAATTCTTAGTCTGAAAATTATTTAATAATGGATTACATGATTTTTGAGGGGAACACGTACACACAAAAATGTTCAGATTATATTAAATATGTTTAGACCTTTTATATATGGCATATGGATTTCTAAATATCCATCAGTGTGTCTCTTGGTGAAGAAATTTCTAAAAGGCAAATAGAATTCCAAAATTAAAAATTGGAGCACATTTGAGCACCATAGAAGAAGGATTGGGAATCATGAGGATAGCCTATCTTTAAAGTTTATATGCATGAATAAAGCTCAAAGAATGTAATGAAGTCATCTTTTCAAAATAGTGCTTTTAATTTCAAGCATCCTTTTTGGGGCTAAAGAGATGGTTTAAGGCAAATTGTAAAACTTCTGTTAAATATTTGCAACAAAATACTACCTCATAGTTAACGTTTCTATACTTTTCAGAATATCTCCACAGAACACTCTTTGTAATAACAGGAATGATTTTTATTCAGAGTGACTTACTCAGGGTTTTATCACCCAACTTAATGATTGTAATGTATTAAGATACAAATCACACATAACTTTTTAAGAGAGAGGAAAATGAGTGTCAGTTTTTTTTTTTCTTTTTTGGTTTTCCAACACTTAATTGTGTATGTGGTGCTGGGATTTGAACCCAGTCCTTGCAAGAGCCAGACAAGCTCTCTACCGCTGAGCCACTGCTCCAGCCCACATTATAACTTTTTATCTGAAACGACATTGCCTTGTTTATTGCAGGCCAGGCAGAATAGTAGATTAGACCAAACTCAAAGTTAGTTGCAGGCTAAAGTAAACAGCTCCACTACAATACGCTCTCTACATATCTGCTGAAGTATTTTTTAAAAAGAGAATCAGATCGTAGCACTGTTTGTTAAAGCCTTCCTGTGATATCTGCTTGTTTGTCTTTCCTCTCCGATCACACTGGTCTTCAAGTTCCTTCAGGATCGCCATGCTCGTCCCACCTCATCCCACCTCACTGCCTTTGCTATGCCTACGTTAGTATGCTGTTCCTTCTGTGTGCCTGGCTGTTTCTGGTCTAATTCAGGCAAGTCTAATTGTGTGATGGTTGGAGGCAAGAGTTCTAAAGCCCGATTGTCCAGGTTCACATTATTTAATTTCTGCAACTATAAAAAATTAGATAATATAAATAAATGCCTTAGTGTTATAAAGATTGAATACATACACATAGAGTGCCTTCCTTTTAAGAAGTGTTCATTGAGTGTTGGCTGTTCTTCTAGTCAGCTTAGATACTACCTTCTGGATGAGGATTTCTTGACCATTTAATCTAAATTAGCCACCTGGTCCTCAGACACATAAAACATATAACCTGAAATCATTTTGTTGTATATTTATTTACCTGCCTTTTTGTGTTTCTCTCCCTGTAATGTAAACTCCACTGTCTCTTGCACTCCCAGTGTCTGCAACAGTACCTGACCAATATCTGTTTGTTGAGTGCATTAATCAGAGTTGTCTACCCTTCTTTAGGTGCTGTAAGACTGAGGGGCAGTCTGTGTTGCTCAGGCAAGGGAATGCCTAATACTTTTAGGTTACGCTCTAAGTATGGATATCTGGCAGGGTTTGTTGTAAATGATGTAGAGTAGTCAGTAGCAGAGGGGTTGAGCCTGGGGTGTAATACGAATTTTACTTCTCTTCTGTTTTTATTTATTTCTGCTACTTACAGCTGGTGAGTTCATGTCCCTTTATATAAGCCCTTGAGCTTACTTGTGTCTTTAAGTTTGGGGACAGCTGGTTGTCCCTCAGCATTATAAAGTTACAGCTTTATTGAGCTTCAAAAATAGTGTGAGTATAAAGTGCTGATATATAATTAGATACTCAGCTGTATATGATAATTTTAGGAGCCAGAGACATGTTCTATGATCCACAGTAGGTGATCTGAGGCTGGGCGTTCCTGAGTTTTCAGCTGATACCAGTTTGATAGCAATTTGTCATTCCCTTATACCTCTATCTGTAGATGATTCTCATACTCTTCCTACTTCCTGCCCCTGTTATTGTTTTCCTGTTCTTGTATTCTTTATTATTTCTCTCATTCTACCTTCATTTCCATGTTTTCCTTCTCTGGTATTTAAGGGAAACCTAAATGATAATTCCATATTTCCATTTGGCTCCTGGACCAAATAGACAAAATCAAATTCATTGTCCCCTCAGACAAAAATCCCCACCTTTGTTTCTTTTTAGCAGAATACCATTCTTGAAGTTATTTTAGCTTAAAACCTGAGTCATCTTTGATACCTCCCTCTCCTTCATCTTCCACAACCAAACATTTCCTCTTATATAAATCCTGTCTCATTCATTCAACATTAATTCAATAAAGATTTGCATTCATGTGTGTGGTTGTACAAACTCTCACTCTGGGGTTGGCGCACAGGACCTGTGCATGCTGAGCAAGTGTTCTACCACTGATCTACATCCCCAGTCTAGAGTTTCCGTTCCCATTTATATTGTGCAACAGTTCCCTTTGTTCTACATTAACTACCCAAATTTAGGATCTCAGCGCAGGTATATACTTTGCCTGATGAAGTAGCTCTCCCCATTACCATTCCTTGTTTCCTATCCAACATGTACTTCACTGTCATATTAGTTTTCCAAAACAAGTTTTGATTCTGTCCCTTTCTACTTCCTAGAGCTAGACTCCACTTTCTCCTCTAGGCACAGCTCATGGAACTTTTGCCAAACTGTATTGGGTTTCAGAATATAACCCTGCACTTTCTCACATCTGTTTTTATTCATGCAGTCCTTTCCCTGGACAAATAAAAGCTTCTCTAAGCGCAGAACTTTGTTTATTCACTGTAAACATCAGCATCCAGAATCGTAACCAGTGTATTATAGGTACTAATAAATATCCACTGAAAGAATGAATGAAAAATACACAAATATTTATTTTTGAAACAGTGTCTCCATGTGTTGCCCAGGCCGGTATTGAACTCCCGGGCTCAAGGGAATCCTCCTGCCTCCACCTCCCAAGTAACTGGAACTACAGGCATGTGCCACCACTCATGTGTATGTGTTTGTATGTATATGTGCATACTTTTCAGAAAATATCTTCCTTGATTATATTTAATTAAATTAATTTGTTAATTTAGTCATTTGGTACTAGGGACATTCTACCACAGAGCCACATCCCTAGTCCTTTTTTCCTTTTTATTTTTTATTTTGAGACAGGGTCTTACTAAGTTGTTTAGGGCTTCGCTAACTTGCTAAAGGTGGCTTTGAACTTGAGATCCTCCTGCCTTAGCTTCCCAAATCACTAGGATAATAGGTGTGCACCACCACACCAGGCAGGGTCTTAAGTTTTAAAGATCATTTTAGTTTTGTTACGTTTTGGTGATGTTAGGATCAAACCTCGGACTTTGTCCGTGCTAAGTATACACTCTTCCGCTGAGTACATCCTGGGCCCTCAAATACAATTTCTGTATGGTTAAACCTATGAGAGAATTTATCAGATTTTTGTCCCTTGGCTTTGGCTTTGTCTGTGTTCTGTTGCTATAACAGAATAGTAGAAGCTGGGTAATTATAAATACTTTTAGTTTATTTATCTCACAGTTCTAAGAGCTGGGAAGTCCGAGAGCATGGCGCCAGCATCTGGTGAGGACCTTCTTGCTACATCACAGTGTGGTGGAGGGCATCACATGGCGAGACAGAGCAAGAGTGCCAGTTCGTGTCTCTTCCTCTTCTTAGGAAACCACTGATGCATGCCGTCTTGGGGACTCGACTATCCTGGCCTCATCTAATCCTAATTGCTCTCCAAGCACCCCACTTACCATGTGAATTAAGTTTCCGACACATGAGCTTTTGGGGAATACATTCAAACCATAGCACCCTGTCTGGGCATAGTAGTGCACATCTCTGATCCCAGAAATCTAGGAGGCTGAGGCAGGAGGTTGACAAGTTTGAGACCAGTCTCAGTAACTTAGTGAGACCCTGTCTCAAAATTAAAAAAAAAAAAAAGAGCTGGGGATGTGGCTCATTGCTGAAGTGTCCCTATGTTGTCAGTCCCCAGTACCACCACTATCAACAAAAAGTCAATTAATCAAACAGCCATAGCACTCTGAAGGTTTTCCTCATCTTTTTTTTTTTTTTTTTTCTGCTCTAGTCTGTGCTCATGGCTTTCTTGGCCTGCTGTTGAATTGTCACCCTTGTATATAGCTTTTGTCCTGGGTATTGTGTTTCTTTTTCTCCTGGGTTAGAGTTACTGCTGCTTGGATCCTCTGTCTTTTTATCTTTGTTTATTCCCTGGTTTTGGTGGAACATGTCATGAAAAACTTCCTCAAAAAGTTACTTGGGAGGTAAAATTTATTATTACTTAGAATACCCTCACTTTGATTGATAGTTGATAGGCTATATAAACAATTCTGTTTTTTTTTTTTCCTTTTTCTGTTTTAATGTGCCAGGGATTGAACCTAGAGGTGCTTAACTACTGAGCCACGTCCCTAGCCCTTTTTGTTTTGTATTTTGAGAAAGGGTCTTGTTAAGTTACTTAGGTCCTCACTCAGTTGCTGAGGCAGCTTTGAACTTGCAATCTTCCTGCCTCAGCCTCCTGTGCCACTGGGATTAGGCATGTGCCACCAAGTCTAGCTTTTATTTGTTTATTTATTTTTAGCAATTTTTGTTTGAAAATACTCTTTCCTCAGGATTTGAAGTCACAATGCACATTTAGTTTACAGTGTTGCTGTTGAGAAGTCTGAGAAGTCATTTATTTATATCTCACAGTTTTGTGGGTGATAAATTTGGGCAGGACTTAGTTTGGGAATTTTGTTCCATACAGTGTTAACCTGGGTCCACATAATGTGAACTGGGGGTCATTTGTTGGCATTCAGCAGCTGACTTGGCTTGTGTGGTTTTGCTCATGTGCCTGACAACTGTGGGGATATCTGGAAGGCTGGACTCAGCTGGACCTCCTTGCTTCTTTCCTTGTTTTGAGACCTGTTCTCAAGGTCTGTTCTTCAGGGTAGTGGGACTTTTAACACGGGGCAACGAGGGCCAAGAATGCAAGGTAGAAACCGTCAATCTTCTAGACAAGGAACTGGCGTAGCATCTCTTCTCACGTTACTCCATTCTTTGGTCAAGGTAGAGGAGGCCAGATCAGTTCAAGGGGAGGTAAATAGACCTGACCTGTCAGTGGGAGGGGAAGAGGACAGAATTTGCAGCCATCTTTCTTTTGCCACATCATTCTTCCTTGTGCTTTTCGTAGTTTTGAGATCGATTATTTACTTTTCAATTTCTTGTACTGCTTGTTTTTAGATGTTCTCCAAGATCGAAAGGAGTCAGGAAGGCTTTTCTTTGCTGTTTTTAGAAGTACTGAGTAGTTTTAAAGATATCCGAGGATGATGGGGGTGGTAGTGACAGAGGTAAGAGCAGTTAGTTAAGACCTGTTTTCCATGATATTCAGTCCTGGATCATTTATGGCAGTAAAAACTGGAAACAAAAACTTGTTTTCCTTATCTTCTATAGCACAAAGGACAGTACTCAGTGTGTCGAGGGCTGTCAGGAAACACCCAGATGATTCGCATCCCTTCATGCCTTTTTTTTTTTTTTTTTTGGTACCAGGAATTGAACCACTAGGGCACATCCCCAGCCCTTTTTATATTTTATTTTGAGACAGGGCCTTGCTAAGTTGGAGAGGCTGGCTTCAAACTTGGGATTCCTTTGCCTCAGCCTCCTGAGTCATTGGGATTACAGGTATGTACCACTGTGTCCAGCCCCTTCATGTCCATTTTATATATATGCATTATGCACCTAAGCAAGCATCTGCTTAGACACTAGAAACTTTCATGATTTATCTACTATATTGAAAATAAATTTGAATAAAAGTAAATATCTGTTCAGTTAGAAGAAAGTTCATTTTTTTTTTAAAGAGAGATAATCAATTTTATTTAGATTTTCATGTGACTTCTTTTACTCCGACACTTCATTGTGTACATGGTGCTAGGGTTTGAACCTGCATCCTTGAGTATGCTAGGCAGGTGCTGGAACCACTGAGCCTCTGCTCCAGCCTGAAAGTTCATTAATCGATTAAATAATTTTTGTAGTTTTAGTAGGGCGGTTCCACTTTCAGAAGAGCCCTGCCATTTGGTTGCATGAAACCAGTACTGTCATGGGCCATAATAAAGGATCCTGCTGGTCTATTACTTACATTTTTTCAGCTGTCTGCCTGAGCTGTTCCATTTCCCTAACACATTTTGTGCTGTTGCTTCTGGTTGCATATGTTGCTCTGTGTTGGCAGAAGGCATGCAGCCTGAAAGCAGGTTGGGGTGGAGTGGAGGAAAGATGAGGCCAGCAAGAGAAGGAACAGATGGGTTGTGGGAGATGACCCTGCCCCCATGTTGTTTTTGTTCTGGTTGCTACTGATCATATGTGAATCAGCAGCCCGGGGACTGGAGTTAGTGATCCTTTGATGAAAGACTAAGTTTGGTCTTGGATTCAGTAGAATCATAAGTTCACAACACTAAAACATGATTCAGGTTTTACAGTAAATAAGGAATTAATAGGAGGGGCTCAGTCCTCACAGGCTAGCCTTCAGCGTTTTTGGAGCTTATTTCTACATAGTCACAGTTTATTGGGATTTTCTCCTTGTACTCATTTCAAAATGAGTAGAGAGTAGTTTGCTAGAGAAATAAGTCTGAAGCATTCTCTTCTTTTGTCAGTGCTCTTACTTCTGGTCTGTTTCTTAAAGTCAAGGTTAAGGCAGCCTTACTTTATGCTTTACTAGGTCTTCTCTTTGTTCTATGGAATAATGTTATTTTGAAAAAGAATATTGTAAGAATATTATCAAACATACACAAATTTATAGAGAATAGTATGATAAACGTCCATCTAGAGACGGGTATGTGCTAGATATGTGGGGAAGATATTGAGGACTGCAGTCCTGAGGAGGTTAGGTTTCAAGGGGTCAATAGATGTCATAAAACTGATGTCTTTTTCGTCTGCTAAAGCTATTGTTAAAGAGAGCAAACATGCTCTTCAGGATCTATGGCAATAGATAGAGAATACTGAGCCAGATAAATTAATCCTATATAATTGTTTTTCTGGCGCACACAGAAACATTATTTAAAAGATGATAATCATAGTCAAGATGGAAAATAGTTCTTTGAAGGCTAGATTCTGGATTTTCTTAGTGCACATGTGTTTTGACCTAAAATTGTTCAAAACTTAAAAAGACCCCTTTCTAAGTGTTTTCCCGTTCTACCACTTTGCATATTGATTCCTAATGTTTTTTCTTTTGAACTTGTCTCACTTAAGATTTTTTCCTGTTTTTTTTTCTTTTGAGTAGAAATTCCTTCTTAATAACTTTATTCTTTATAATGTCAGTCCCATCTTCATTACTCTCATCTGGACCTTTTCCAATCTCATTTTGTATTTATGAGATGCATTAGCCAGAGCTGCAGTCAGGTTTGGGGACACTGTTGCCTTAGGTAAAGATAGATCACAGGTCTTTTCGTTTTCACTGACTTTCTTAATTTCATGGTTACCTGATATTTTGTTGGTTTTTAACATCTTTGCTATCGTCTGTAGGGAAGGGAATTTCCCTTTCTAGATCAAGAACTATAGCATTTTTTATTATAAAAGCAATTTAACCATCTTAGCAAGAATTTGGAATCTATAAGAAAATAAATAATTATTCCGCAGTGTATGTGCTTCAAAGTATAATGTGTACATGATATATACAATTCAATTTATTGTTTTAAAAATAAAATTGGAAAAAAGAAAGGAAAAAACTTTCATAGTTCAAACAAAACTCATGTTTTGTGTTTTGGCATGTTTTCCTCTATGCATTTTTTTTTTATATATGACTATACCATTTTATGTCTTTTTTCTTATATCTTAAACATAACTTTAGAATAAACTGTTCCACACTTGAAAGGCTTTGTAAAAGTTATTCTTTTCTTTTTTTTTTTTTTTTTAGAAAGAGGACAGTGAGAGAGAGAGAGAAACAACTTTATTTAGTTTTTCATCTGGCCTTTGTTGTTCCAACACTTAGTTGTGTATGTGGTGCTGGGGTCTGAACTCAGGTCCTCGTGGATGCCAGGCAAGCATTTTAACCACTGAGCCACCACTCCAGCTCCTGTAAAAGTTATTCTTAATAACTGCATAGGATTCAGTGAATATGTATATTTTAATTAACTATAAATTCTCATGATGAAAAGACTTCCATGTTATTTATATTCTTTGTCTTTTAAAATTTTATTTTTAAATTTTGTGGGTTTTTTTTTTTTAAGAGAGAAGGACAGTGAGAGAGAGACAGACAGACAGAGAGAATCAATTTTTATTGAGTTTTCCACATGGTTTTTGTTGCTCTGACACTTAGTTGTGTACGTAGTGCTGGGGTTTGAACCCGTGTACTTGAGCGTGCTGGGCAAGCACCATAACTGCCAAGCCACTGCTCCAGCCCCCTAAATTTTGTATTTCTGAGATGGGTTTTGCTGTCTTGCTTAGCCTGGTTCAAGTTCGTGGGCTTAAGTGATTCTCCCACATCTGAGTACAGTATTATAGGCATGTGCAACCACACACTTAAAAACTTTTGTTCTTTTTTTTAAACTTTTTTTTTTGAGACAGTGACAGAGACGGAGAAAGAGAGAAACAACTTTATTTAGTTTTTCACATGGCCTTAGTTGCTCCAACACTTAGCCGTGCACGTGGTGCTGGGGTTTGAACCCGGGTCCTTGTGCTTGCCAGGCAAGCGCCGAAACCGCTGAGCCATGGCTTCAGCCCCCTTTTTTGTTTTTTTCAGTAATTTTGTTTTTAATATTCTAGTTTTGGGTACTGTGGTTGAATATTCATGTAGATTCAGACAGGCATTGTTGTATTGATATTTATTTATGAAATTTAATGATTTGGAACTGTTTTCTTAAAGAATTTTCCTTCCTCAAATTATGTCATTATGATACTTTTTTTTTTTAAAGAGAGAATCAATTGTTTTTCATGTGGCCCTTGTTGCTCTAACACTTTGTTGTGTACGTGGTGCTGGGGTTCAAACCTGTGTCCTTGAGCATGCCAGGCAAGTGCCATAACTGCTGAGACACCGCTTCAGCCCCCAGTATGATACTTTAATACCTTGTGGCTACTCACTAAATGTTATTCCTCAAAATACTTTCCCTTAGTAGTAGGAAGGTGACATTTATCTTAGAACTCTTTCTCCTTGACCAGAATTCCCTTTTGTCTCATTATATGTGTGCCCAGTGCTTTTATTTCCTTTGAAATTCCCTCCATATTAGTTTACTCCCTCCCAAGTGAACCAGCAGGGAGGACAGTATGAGACTTGAAATGTACGCGTTCTGTGAGCATATGTAATAACAATACTAGCTTACTTTACAAAAAGCTGTTCGGAACAATGGTAGCTTGTCACTTTAGTGATTTATAACAATATTCTGCATACACTCAGTGGTGAAGTTTCTTCATGGTACTACCTAAGCCTTTTGTTTCTTCTTCCATTTCCAGGTTGCCATCACGAAAGCCAAAGTGGATTTCTCCAGTGTGGTGTGCCTGCCCCCTTCCGTCATTGCTGTGAATGGGCTGGACGGAGGAGGGGCTGGCGAAAATGATGATGAACCTGTGCTCGTGTCCCTGTCCGCGGCCCCCAGTCCCCAGAGCGAAGCTGTTGCCAATGAATTACAGGAGCTCTCCTTGCAGCCCGAGCTGACCCTGGGCCTTCACCCTGGCAGGAATCCCAATTTGCCTCCACTTAGTGAGCGGAAGAATGGTAAGATCATATGGAATTATTGGATTGCCTGGTTTGAACCAGGATCTATGTTTTTAATGTTATAGTCTTTTTTATTTCCTGTCTCTTGAAAGTTTTTAAGAATCTTAAAATTTATTGTAAAATGGAAAAATAGTGGTAAGTTTAGGTGATCATTATAAGCCCTGCATTTTCTGCCTATGTTATTATAATTGCTTTGTGTGTGTGTGTGTGTGTGTGTGTATTTTTTTTTTTTTTTTAAGGGGGAGAGAGAGGGAGAGCAAGAGAAAGACAGTATCAGTTTTATTTATTTTTTCATCTGGCCTTTGTTTCTCTGACACTTAACTGTGTGTGTGTGGTGCTAGGGCTTGAACCTGGGTTCTCACACATGCCAGGCAAATGCTGCAACCACTCTAGCCCCTTATAATTGCCTTTTGTTTTTGATTTCCCACTTCCCTACTTCCCCCTACCCCATTCTTTCCATAAATTAATTAATTCAGCAAATATTTACTAAACATTCATGTTTTATGAACTTTGCTAATTAAGATTAGGGATTAAATGGTAAACAAGTCTCTTCTCTTAAACTTTATGTAAATGGAATCATACTGCATGTATTCTGTTGATTTTTTTTTTAAAAGAGAGGGACAGAGAGAGAGAAAGAAAGAGAGAATGAAATTTATTTAGTTTTTCACATGGCCTTCACTGCTCCGAAACTCGTTGTGTATGTGGTGTTGGGGTTCGAACTCGAGTACTCATGCATGCCTGGCAAGCGCTGTAACCGCTGAACCGCTCCAGCCCCAATTGATATGTTTTTGCAATTCATCTATATTAATTTGTTTTTGGCTATTGTTATACAATCAATCTACTCTATGAATATACAGCAATTTACTGTTAACCTTTGAAGTGGTGTGGGGGGCGGTGGGGTACTGGGATTAACTTAGGGCCATTTTACCACTGAGCTACATGCCTGGCCATTTTTATATTTTGAGATAGGGTCTTTCTTGCCAGGTTGTTGAGGCTGAACTCACATTTATTATCCTCCTGCCTCAGCCTGCTGAGTTGCTGGCAGTAAAGACCTTGCTACCGTAGTCAGTATTAGGTTGTTTTAATTAAGGGCTATTATGAATCTTGCTGCTGTGAAATTCTTGCATGCACCTTTTGTTACACTTTTTGGGATTTTGATTTGAATATATCATTTATAGGTAAATGGGAAGAATATACATTTTTAAATATATGGGTCTTCCTCATTAATTAGATTTATCTCTAAATGGATTTTTAAAAGTTTCTTAAGCAGTTTTATAAATTTCTCTGTAAAGGTCATGTTATCGAGAATTTTTTTAGTTTATTGTTTCCTTTTTTGGGTAGATGTTACAATTTTTTTAAAAGTTGTAGATGGATATAATACATTTATTCTATTTATTTGTTTTTATGTGGTGCCAAGATACAACGCAGTGCGTCACATGTGATGACCAGGTGCCCCTATAAATGGCATTTTTAATTAATAAATCATTGTCTTTTTGATGCCAGGGCATAGACATGCCAAGCCTTTTCAGAATCCCTATGCCTTTTCTGTAAGCGTGCCCTCTAATTGGGATACCCTTTCTGTCCCTGCGCTTCTTATTGTCTGTTACTTGTTCTTGAGGATTCTGTTCAAGCATCACTGTCTTTGAGAAGTCTTTCCTAAGTCATGGAGTTAGGTATACTTCATCACCCTCTATTTTAATTGAAATTCTCCACCCAGCCACATGAGTGAGCTTTCGAAAACCAAAATCAGTGTTGCACTACTCCCCAAACTCTTCAGTGTCTTTCCATGAGGCTAATGATGAAGTCTTTCTTGGTGATGACATGACCTGGTCCCCTTTCTGGCTTCATTTCTCCCACTTTCCCTAGCTTGCCCTATTATGCTCTGCTCTGTAGCTCAGCTGCACTGACTTTCTAGCTGTGTTTTGAATATATCAAACATGCCGTCCCTGTACCAGCACCTTCACTGAAACCCCTGCACAAGCATCATTTTCTCAGGGAGGCCTTCCCTGCTTGTCTTCTCTTAAATAGCACTTCCCATTACTGTCCATCCGCCTTTTTTTTTTTTCAAAGCACTTAATGATCTGTCATTTATTTATAGTTGCTTCATGAGGGCAAAAGCTTAATTTTTTTTTTCGTTCATAAAATCTGACTCTTGGCTCATAGTAGGCACCCAATAAATATTACTGAATATTTGAATAGATGAATGAAATAAAATATTTGAATATTTGAATGTTACTGAATAGATGAATGGTTTACTTTTTTTGTTCCAAGAGACAAGAACTGTTTTTACATCCATAGTTAATAGCAGTGTTTGGGAAATAGAGGACATTCCAGGAGATTGTTTGTATATATGTATGTACGTACGTACATATTTATGTATGTATTTCTGCCTGTGGTGCTAGGGATAGAACTGAGGGCGTGTGCATGCTAGGCAAGTGCTCCATCACTGATCAGTGCCCCTAACTTGTCTGGGAGATTTTTGTATGTTTTTTTCTCATTTGTAATTTCTACCCTTCTACTCCAAACAACAGCTTCTTCAGCTTACTATATGCTAATGAGAAAATGGTAATCCACAAGGAAAGATTGAAGAGACAAAGAGAAAGAATAAACGATAGAGCTGGGTTCCTATAGAGATGTAAGGGTGCATTCTAGGGTATTGACTTTCTCTGGGCAACAGTAGGGACCAGTGTTCCTCTGGGGTGGGAGGAATGGTAGTGAAGGCGATGACAGCAAGCAGGTACCTACTGTCTGGGCCAGAAGTGGAGAAAATTGGTGCTGATGTGGTGCCAGTAGAGCCATGTCAGTGGAGCAGAAGGCAGATGGTGTTGGGCTGAGAGATTGGGGTATCCTCACCCTTACTGTCTGGACTTTCTTTAGCATATAAATGAATGAAATCTCTCCCTTTGCGTTCAAGATCCTCTAGAGTCTATAGTCATCGTCTCTACTTTCTCGTATCCCAGAGACTTCATGTTCTGTAGTTTCTGTCACTGCCTTTTTTTTTTTTTTTTAAGAAATTGCCGCTGTCACTCATAAGTGTTCCTTTTGTTGTAGATGGAGTGGACCCTCTAGTCTGCAGCATTTGATGTGGTTGGCCACTCCCTCAGACTTGAAGCAGGCTTCCTCTACCAACAACTGTGACATTACCTTTTCTCTAGCTTTTTTCACTCCACCTTTCTAGCCACTATTTTTTCTGTGCTATCTTTCTCTACCTGTCTCCACAATTTTGTTCTTCAGCATTCAGCTGTAGTGGAAAGAGACTGAATGTGTTTGTGAGAAAATCATTATTGGATTTTACACTCAGTCTTTGCATGGTTATTTAAAGGGAGGCTAGGGAGGAAGCAGAGATGAAAAATCTTTGAGAAGATTGTCACCCTGGAAAATGTGATGTTCTAGAACAGAGTGAATTCTGGAATTGGAGGACTAGCTTTTTTCTGGAATGGGTGTGCCCCACCGTGTGTCAAGAAGGTGGAGTTAGAAATTGACTTCTTGGATTCCTTTCACTTATAAAACTGTCTTATATGAAGAGGGACTGGGTTAGCAAGGGTCTTTATGGGGCTATAGTCAGTCTCTCTGGTACCTCTATTTCTTAATTAGAGGAATTATTGCCCTAAGGAAAAGAGACACCTTTGGTTAACCCAGCTCTTAGTGACCAACTTGGAAAAAGTAGCTAAGAAGTTTCAAGGCAATTTTTTTGTATTACTCTTCTCTCTTCTTTGAAGCTGAGCACTTAGGTCTAAAAGATATAATGGGTATGCCTGGGGGTCCTGTCTAGCCTTGGTTTGGAGAATCCTGGAGAAACCCTCCCTCATGATCCAGCACAAGGAGTGGCCCCTAGTTAATGAATGTGTCAAAACGGAAGTAATTTCTTTTACCAACTATATTCATGCCTAAACTATATAGGTTCATTGAAAGTTTGTATGAATGGAACAGTTCTGTGTTCTTCTTTTGCTCAACGTAGGTAGTATTCATTCATCTTGTATGTGACTATAGTTCATCTATTTTCATTGCTATATTGGGAATGCTTCCATGGATAACTATCCCATAATTTAAAAAAAAATCTGTTCTGCTGGTGTATATTTGGGTTGTGCCCACTTTTAGGCTTCTAGTGCAGTGTTGCTGTGAATATCTTGCATATTTCCTGGTGCACACGCACATGTACCTAGGACTGGAAGTTTCTCTTTTGTATATAATCACCAAGGTGAATGTACCAGTTCACATACCTTCTAGCAGTATATGAAAATTCAAACTGCTCCATATGTTTTCTGCCACTTGGAATTAGGCTTTTTTGAAGTTTCGTACTCTGCTAGCTATATAAAGATCTGTTTTCACACTCTTGATTTTTGTTTTACTTTCTCTAGTGAGGTTAAGTGTATTTTCTTATCAACCATTTGGAACTTCTTTTGTAAAGTGGTAAGTCAAATCTATTGCTTGTTTTTTTCTAATGTCATTTTTTTCATGTTGAATAAAAGGAGTTTTTAAAATATTCTGAATATAGTTTGTTAGTTAAATGTGTTATGGATATCTTCTCCCTTGCTGGTTTTTCTTTTCCTTATGGTGTACGTGTATTATTTATTTGGGGGGGGGTTTGCTAGAGATTGAACCAGGGCTTTGCACATGGAGGCAAGCTCTCTGCCACGGAGTTACATCCTCAACCCTCTTTTCATCTTTGGATGAGAAGTTTATAAATTTCATGTAATTGATTCTTGTATAATTAGTTAATTTTGTGTCTTGTGTTTCTGGAAATAATGCTTTGTATGGGATGAGACAAGGTCCAATTTAATTTTTTTCCCCCAAATGGATTCCCAGTTTTTGAAAATATTCTTCTTTCCCCAGTGATCAGCAGAGTAACCTCTTTCATTTGTCAAAGACTTACCTGTGGGTGGGTGTTTTTCTCAACTTGCTCTTTGTTTTTGTTGATCTCTTTGTTTTGCCTGCACCAATACCTCTCAGTTTTGGTTTTTGATTTTTGGTACTGGGGGTTGAACTCAGAGGCTCTTGACTATGGAGCTACATCCCCAGTCCTTTTTTTTCTTTTTAATTTTTTGAGATAGGGTCTTACTAAGTTGCCGAGGGTAGTGTTTTATGTTGCTGAGACTGGCTTTCAACTTGTGGTCCTCCTTCCTTAGCCTCCTAAGTTGCTGGTATTACAGGAGTGCATCCCCGTGCTCAGCAGTAACCTTATAGCTTTAGTTATGGTAACTGCATTAAGCTGTGTTATATGAGAAAAGTAACTCCTTCCATCTTCTTCTTTTCCTCAAGAATGTTTTTCTTGGCTAGTTTTTATGCTTTATATTTCCATATGAATTTTAAAATCATTGTGGAATTTTGATTGGAATTGCATTAAATCTGTAAACTGATTTGGTGAGAATATCATTAGAATAGATTTTCTTTTAGTTTTCCCAGTGAGGTTTTATAATTTTCTCTGTGGTGGTATTTGTTTATTCATATTTATTTATTTTTGTGTTACTGTGGATAGAACCCAGGGCCTTGAGCATGCGGGGCAAGTACTCTTATCACTGAGCTGCACTCCCAGTTTACACTTAGATGTTTCGTGAAAATGTTACCTTTTAAAAAAATTCCCTTTTCTATTGTTGCTAATCCTATTTTTTTTTTGAAAAAGGTAGTGATAGGGTATTTTGTTTGTTTTTTAATTTTTTTAAGAGTGAGAGAGAAAGAGAATCAGCTTTGTTTATTCA
>PVKS010015874.1:28999-45073 GCA_004027875.1 Aplodontia rufa
TTTTTTTTTTTTTTTTTTTTTTTTTTTTTTTTTTTTTTTTTTTTTTTTTTTTTTTTTTTTGAGAGAGAGAGAGAGAAGCAATTTTTATCTCGTTTTTCATATGGCTCTGTTGCTCTGACACTTCTTTGTGTATGTGGTGCTGGGGTTTGAATCCAGATCCTCATGCATGCCAGGCAAGCGCTGCAGCCTTGGAGCCATCGCTCCAGTCCGTTTGTTTGTTTTTTAAAGAGAGAGTGAGAGAATCAATTTTTACAAAAAAAAAATGTTTTTTTCATCTGGCCTTTGTTCCTCCGACAGTTGTGTTTGTGATGCTGGGATTTGAACTCCGGTCTTTGTGTGTGACAGGCAAACACTGTAACCACTTAGCCACTGCTCCAGTCCTAATTTCATTTTTCTTTTTTTTTTTTCAGGGCTGAGGACCAAACTCAGGGCCGTGGGTATGCTAGGCAAGCACTCTGCCACTGAGCTAAATCCCCAACCCCTCATTTTTCTTAATGACTGAATAAAACTGCATTGTTTTGGGGCTGGAGCGGTTGCTCAATGGTTACAGTTCTTGCCCGGCATGTGCAAGGACATGAATTCAAACCCCAGCACCACATACACAACGAAGTGTTGGAGCAACAAAAAGTCACATGAAAAACTAAATAAAAATTGATTCTCTCTCTCTCACTGTCCCTCTCTCTTTAAAAAAAAAAAAACCCGCATTGTGTATATATACCACATTTCTTTATGCATTTGTCTGTTGATGGACACTTAGGCTAGTTCCATAGTTTGGCTGTTGTGAAATGTGCTGCTATAAACATATATGTGCAGGTATCACTATAATATGATGACTTTATTTTTTAAAAAAGATATTTATTCAGTGTCATGATCAGATTTACATTTAGCAATCAACAAAGTGGGTGAAAAAATAAAGAAAAAAGTCTACATTAAAACCCTTTGTTGGAATGCTTTCCACTTTCCACAGAACAGAAATGAAAATAACCTGTTATACAGTTACTCACAAATACAGTCCTTGTGTATACACATGAGTATTGTCTAAACCATGTCTTCTTTGTAGCAGCTGGGTCCTGCTACCACTGTGCTTGGCTGAGTTCACAAATCTCTTGCAACCTGTAGCTTCCCTGTCATTTCTCTGGTTCTCCTCTCCTGCTAAACTTTGTTTCTGGCAGTATTAAAACTTTCTGCCACTGTCATAGCTGCTGCTGCTGCTGCTGGACCTGCCATAGCCACCTTGGTTTCGTGCTTTGGCAAAGTATTGGCCTCCACCACCACCATAAGGATCAGAGCTTCTGCCTCCAAAGCTTCCACCCTTCATGGGTCCAAAATTTGATGCCTGATTGTTGTAATTGCCAAAATCATTGTAGTTTCCACCACCTCCAAAATTGATTCCATCATTACCAAATCCATTATAGCCATCACCATGGCTGCCACCACGACCACTGAAGTTTCCCTCACAACCAAAATTATCATTTCCACCTCCATGACCACCACCAAAGTTTCCAGAACCACTTTGACCTCTTTGGCTAGATGAAGCACTAGCCATCTCTTACTTTGACAGGGCTTTCCTCACCTCGTAGCTATGGCCATTAACAGTGTGGTATTTCTGAATGACAATCTTATCCATAGACTCATGGCCATCAAAAGTCACAAAAGCAAAGCCCCTCTTCTTTCCACTGACTCGGTCAGTCATGATTTCAATAACTTGTTTTCCTATACTGTTCAAAATAATCTCGTAGGTGATGTTCTTCCGTATCTTCTTCGATGCCACCAACAAAAAGATCTTCTTCACAGTTAAATGGGCCCCTGGTCTTTGAGAATCTTCTCTTGAGACAGCTCTCTTTTGTTCCACAATTCTTCCATCCACCTTGTGTGGTCTTATATTCATGGGTGCATCCACTTCCTCCACAGTGGCAGAAGTGACAAACCCACAGCCTCTGGAGCGCTTGGTGTTTGGGTCCCCTATTACCCCCACAGACTGTGAGTGTCCCACACTGCTCAGAAGGGCTTCTCAGACTCTTATCAGTTGTTTAAAAGCTCAGCCCTCCAGTGAATAGCTTTTGCAGCTGTTCTGGCTCTTTAGGGAACTCTGATTTAGATATGACAGCAGAGGGAAGAGAGACTTAACAATGCTTTCTCGGCCGTATGATGACTTTAATTCTTCAGGATAAATCCTGAGAAGTGGTATAGCTGGGTCACATGGTGGTTCCATACCTAGTCTTTTGAGGAGCCTCCATGTTAATTTCCATAGCACTAATAAGTTAGCACATAGTACTAATTTTACAATCCCGCCAACAGTGTAAAATTATTCCTTTTCCTCTACATCCCCTCCAGCATTTATTTTTGTATTCTTGATGACTGTCATTCTGACTAGTGTGAGACAAAATCTTAGTACAGTTTTGATTTGCATTTCCCTAGTCGCTGATACTTTTTTCATGTGTTAATTAGCCATTTTTCTTCTTCTTCCTCTTCCTCCTCTTCTTTCTTCTTCTTCTAGGGTGGGGGGCAGTGTGAGAGAGAAAGAAAAAAACAATTTTTATTTAGTTTTTCATGTGGCTTTCGTTGCTCCAAGAGACTTCATTGTGTACATGGTTCTGGGGTTTGAACTTGCATACTCGTACATGCAAGGCAAGTGCTGTAACCACTGAGCCACTACTCCAGCCCCTAAAGTGACCATTTTTATGTTGAAAATTTATTCAGTGACTAGTGAGTTTCAATTGAATTCCAAGTTATTAGTAATGAACAAGACAGATGAAAAGAGAATGTTGTCATAGAATTTACAGTTCTGTGACAGAGAGAAAAATTAAAGAGTTATGTAAGTGAATTCATAATTCTAAACTTTGGTAATTGTTTAAAAAAAAGCACAAGATGTAATAACAGAAAAACAGATCTATGTGAGGGTTCTAATATAGGAAAGGGGTTGGTCTAAAAAGGCCTCTTTGAGGAGAGAGATTTAAGTTGAGGGCCACAAGCAGTGGTTTGCTAAACAAAAGAAGGAGTAGCATGTGAAGTCTGAGGACAAACAGAAATTATGGGTAAAACTGGCACAAAAGAACTGGAAGAATTCCCCATATCAGTGGGGGCCGTGAAGACAGTACTTAGAGGTGGGGCCTCTGTCCTTTTAGGCCTTGGTAAGAATTGAGGCTCTTGAGAAACACGTTGTCCATTTATATATCAGTGCCTGCCTTCTGTCATTTTGTTAGAGAGCGTGGTTCATTTATTACCATTAATTCTCATTTGTAAATAACAATAACAAAACAAAAAACTTGCCAATCTGATAAGCATTGCTTAGTTCATTTATTAGCATTGATAATCTCATTTATAAATAACAAAACAAACAAAAAGCTTGCCAGTGTGACAGGTACAAGTTTTCACTTCAATTCATATTTCTTTAGTTACTGGTAAGGAGGCGCCTTTCCTCCAATGTTTGCATCCAGGGATATTTCATATTTGACCGTGCACTTCAGTGTCTTAACTCATTATGATGTTATTTTTAAGGTTCTTCCACAGGTACTCTAGTTATAGACTAGAAACCACTTGCTAGGAATTTGTACAAGCGTTTCTTACGTGTTGCTCATGTTCAGGACTCTAGATGAGAGGATGGATAAAGTCAAGACTGGGATTCTTTTGGCATTATTTTATGGTTCCTGGGTATACAAATGTGTGGAGATAGAAATTCAAAAAGAACCGTATAAACTCTGGTGCCTTTAGTTTTTTGAGAGCTAGCTTACATCATTCTTCCTGTAGGAAGCAATCCAAGTTTCTTGTTAGCTAGAATCAGTTGCTGTTTCTTTTATGTTTGTTCAGCTTATGACTTGTACACTTACTTGGCACTTCATTTCTTTTTCTTTTTTTTTTTAATTGTGTAGGGATTTTCTACTTAGGTTACACTATAAGGGTTTCGAGGTAAGGGGTAGTGTTAGTCTGAGTCAGCCTTGTCTTTGTGCTCCCAGTGGCATTGACACTGCATAATGACAGTATTGCACACATATCTAGTATGAATGAGATGGCTGTTAATGTTTATGGCTATTGTAGCCCTTAACATTTACTATACCTTGTAAAGTGAGCCGAAATTACGCCTTCATCTATTCTAAGGCCAAAGAATAGCGTACCTGTGGTTGAGTGTGACTCTCTCAGGTTCTCAGGTCTTGACTAGGTTCTTCAGTGGTAGTAAGTTGTGGTCACAGGTTAAAGAAGCTGCCCAGCACCTGTAGCAGCTTGCCTAGGTATGGGGTCAAGTTATTTTTTGGGTGTTTTTACTTTGCCTAACACCAGGTATCTGGGTTAAAGTCTTAACTAGTTGGAGTCTATGAATTTCAGTATGATGATTAAATTTTTAATGATAAAAAAATTACATATTTAGAATTAGTCAGCTATACTCTGTTTAGATGATCGCAGTATTGTTGGCAACATCCAAAGCATGGTAATCAAGAGTGAGCTGAACATGTGCTGCTGCTTTCTGCTGGACCTGATCAGTGTGGACCTTGACTACATCAACGTCATGGAGCTAGCATATTTACAGCCTATTTAATCTGGTGCTTGTTGGCCTTGATATTCACAGTGAACATAACGTGTGTCATCTTCTATGTTCTGCATGGTGATTGTGGGGCGGGGGTGCTTGGTGGTGGCATAGTGGTTAAGCTTGTTTCTCTGGGAATGCTCTTCGAGGGGATTTGGGCTAACTCTGGTAGGTGCCGTGTAGGTCTTTTAGATATACAGAATAAAGATGAAGTTAGATGACACCTAGAATTTGCTTTGGAGTGATGTATTGTTGCCTGGGTGTTCTGTGGGTATGGTGGTGGGGAGTGCACTAGCATGGGTGAAAGAAAATCTGCCCTGTGGTGATAAGCTGTAAAACTATTTTAAGGGTACACAGCAATTCATTATGCTGTTCTTTCCTACCTTTGTATGTTTAAATTTTTCTGTACGTTTTTAAAAAGCTATTTCTGTACTGCAGGCAAGCAATATTAGGCCCTAAAATAAAGCATCGGTTGTAAGAATGGAATAAAACTTCAATTTGAGGCAGATATTTTGAGATAATTCGTAACTAACTAGATGTAGGCCTGGAGGAAGAAAAGTCTGTTTATTATTTGGGACTTGTGTCCTGTTACATGGGAAAAATGATGAAACAATATATCTTGAGGGGTTAGTGCAGGGTGACAGTATTAGAAGTTTGCATTTGGACATATGCTTTCAGCATGATCAGGCAAAGAGGATTAGTTGGAAACTTACAAGTGCTGTTAGAGCTATATATGGATCAATATTTAGGTGGTAGTTAAAACATTTGGAAAGGATGAAGTTGTCCAGGGAGAGTATATAAAAAATGTTAATGTACGGTAAATTAAGCAGCTATAATCCCAGCTACTCTGGAGGCTGAGAGAGACCAGAGGATCACAAGTTCAAGGTCAATTTGGGAAATTAAGCAAGAACTTGTCTCAGAATAAAAAATAGAAAGGACTGGAAATGTGGCTCAGTGGTAGTGTGTCTGATTCAATCTCCTGTTTGGTTCAACTGCCAAAAAAAAAAAAAAAGTAGTAGTAGTATAATAAGGGGTGGTAGGCACTTTGGCACATGCGTGTAATCCTGGCAACTCAGGAGGCTGGGGCATGAGGATTACCTCAAGTTTGAGGCCAGCCTCAGCAATTTAAGGAGAACTTGTCTCAAAATAATAAAAGGGCTGGGGATGTAGCTCAGTGGTATAAAGTGCCCCTGGGTTCAATTCCAAGTACTACACACAAAAAATGTAAGGTGTACCCCTGAGAGGAGGAGAGACAAAAAGAGGAGACATTTAGGATTCTGAAGGAAAGGTTAGAGAGGTAGGAAAAGGTGTTTTTTGTTTTTTTTTTTTTTTGGGTTGTTTTTTTTTAAAGAAAGAGGGGGCAGTGAGAGAGAGAGACAGAGAGAATTGATTTTTATTTAGTTTTTTACATGGCTTTTGTTGCTCTGAGACTTCATTGTATACGTGGTGGTGGGGTTTGAACTCATGTACTTGTGAATGCCAGGCAAGCACCGTAACCGCCAAACCACCGCTCCAGCCCCGGAAAATGGATTTGTAAAGAAAATCTAGGAAATGGTAAGTTTTAAGGAGTGTATTAAAACACTTAACAAATCTAGTAGGAAGGTCAACTAGTATAAAAATGTGTCTGGTTCTTCTTGATTATGAACATTTAAGGCCTTTGGGGAGCAATGGGATGAGGGTGGGAAAGCTATCCACAAAGTTATATTATTATTGTGTTTAGCAACTTTGCTAAAAGCACTTAACCATTTAAAAGCTGCTAAACATTTAAAAACTCTTCTGATACCCTGTTGTGTTATGTTCCTAATAGCTTAAATTTGTGTTGATTAGCTAGAGAGTTGTGATTGGATGCAAAGCTTTTATTTTATTGGAAATTAAGATCATTATCCTGCATTTCCTTGGTGATGTTAGTTTGAAAACCATGTTTGTTTGGGCAGAGGCCTTGTTAAAGTTTATTTTAGTTCTGTTTTATGAAATGCGACGTTTACACAAAAATGTGGAACTGAAGCTTCCACTGTTTTGAATCATAGGGATTCAAACTTTTATAACCGTGAACTTTTAGAAGTCTGTTTTCACAATGAATCTGATGCTCTGCCGATGTTTTTGAGTGTAAGTGCAAAATCTGAGCAATAGGACAAAGGTTCTGATGCTTCTTATTTCCTCTTAAGATTGCTTTTTTAGATTTTCATTTTAAAAATAGATTTTCTTTAGCTCCTTTTATCCTGAAGTGCATATGGGTATGGACTTGCTGTGGAAAAGTGAAATCAACTGAAATATGCTTTTATATTACTACTACCACCACCATAGACTGTCAGTATCACCTGTGGGGCTGAATATTGACATTTGGAGCATTGGAGGTTTTACAGGTTTGGGGAGGAGGGAAGCAACCTCCTGCCCTTCCCACCATCTTCTGTGCAGGAATCTTATAATTTGTCTTTATTTTCCTCTAAATATAAAACCATGAGAGCTTCTGTCATTTGAAAAACTCTCACACAGCAAATTGTACAGCCCACAGAAGGAAACAGGAATGACCTAACCTTTTAGGGATGCTTCTCGTTCAGTTGCTAACCTCTGACTAGACTCTCTTGCAGTCTGAGTTGAAATTTACCCATTTTTCATAAGACAGTTAGAGAGCTTGGATGCCAGAAGGGACCAGTGAGAATGCTGCTTCTCAGAGCAGCATGCAGCCCACACTGGCTGCCACTCTGTTGCCAGTTGAGTCATTCCCACAGTTCTATATAGAGCTCTTCTTTTAAACATCATGTTCTTGGAGAAAGAAAGGAAGTTTTTCTTGTCCACAGAACCTTTCCTACTCCAGAGCTGCATTGCTTTCTCTTTTCTAAGAATATTGCCCTCACTCACTGGAAACTGTTCTCTTTTAAGGCCTCCTAAGATTTTCATTTATTATTTGCTTGAATGTGTAAGCTTTAAAGCATTTGTTGGACTGAGGTTGCAGCAGTAGGCTTTCAAGATATGGGCTGCTGCTCCACCAGGAAGTGAGGAATTCTAGATAAACAGATCAGACATGGATTTCTAGCTTTCAGCTATTTATAAGCCCATCAAATTTGCCAAAAGGCATCTTAATATTATTATGATTATAATTAATTAATAAGGGAATGAATGAGCTTTTAATTTTGGGTAAATAAAATATCGCTGCATATGTAGTTTAAAAGGATTTTAGTTTTTGTTTTCATTGGAAAGTGAAGTGCCCGGTTCTTATTCAAACTGCTTGTGTGATAGTGGAAGAAGAACTCAAGTTTCATTATCTGGAGAGGGAAATTCTTATACATTGAACCTGTCTTCCTGTTTGCTGTACATCCACATGAACATTAAGCATTTTAGAAAAGTCAGTATCAGTAAGCTGTCTGTCCATGGATAGCATGTCTCACATGGGTGCAAGTAAGGGGCTCTTTCAGAGGACTGGCAGATCTGAACGACAGATTACAGCTCCGGAATGTATTCAGATGACTTTTTGAAACAGATATTTTAATTGGAGTGGGGGTGGAGAAATAGTTGAGCGTCTGTAGTTAAATATTCAACTTCCTTAGACTGTTATCTATAAATATCATAGCTGAAAAGACTCTTGCGATTCTCTTCCAGAAAATTTAGTTTGCATATTTATTTGTTTTTATATATGTTTAATATGCATCTAATTGGGCTGGAGCAGTGGTTCAGTGATTAGAGTGCTTGCCTGGCATGCACACGAACCTGGGTTCAAACCCCAGCACCACATATGCACTGAGTGTTGGAGAAGCAAAAAATCAGATAAGTAAATAAAGTTGATTCTTTCTCTCTCCCTCTCCCTTAAAAAAAAAAAAAGTGTCTTATCCCTCTCCCCATCTGTCTTAATGGGTCAGTTGTTAGATCATTTCTTTCATGAGATTAAGTTGTGTTAATCTGTTGCCTTGAACTGCATTAGTAGCAGAGTCCCTTATTAGAAGCACTCTGAACCAAACCTCACCTTCTCATCTTAAAAAGGGAGAGAACGCAGTTGATCTCTTTTCTGAAAGTCTTTGTGTGTGTCTCTCCCCTCCCACTGGAGACACATGGAAGGGGAGGAGCTCACTCACTGCTCTTAACCACACTTCTGTCTTCAGGGGAGCGTGTTGGTCTCTGTTGGCAGTAACTCAGCTCTGTGCTATCTTGACTTGCCCCAAGGGTGGTGAATTGGTAACCCCCTGAGAAGTGGTCCGTTCTCACAGTCTGCTTTGAGCACAGGCATGGGATCGAGTTTGTGAAAGCCTTCCATATAGCCTCTGAAGACAATATCCTTTTTCTGTGACTTTGACTTTCTTCTTTACATTTGTGGGCTGTTGTTTCTGAGAAGATTCCGTCATGACTCTGCTGGAACCTGAGATGTTAATGATGGCTGTACAGTCAGGTAATTCCCTTATTTCCTGTAAATCTCATTTGCTCTAGGCTTCTTTAAAAAAGGTTGGGCATATTCATACTAGGATTGGAGGAAGATAAAGCATAAATTATCCAGAAAATGCACATACTTTCAGGGTTTTTTTGGTTTAAAAAAAGCATTTTTTTTTCTAATTGCAAATTCTAGTTATTCAGACAGCTTTGAATTAGATGCTTACTGGTCTTAAGACTTTTCAGTGAGGAGACCTATTTGAGAAAAGAAAAATTATTTGTCTTTAATCATTTTATTATTGCCTGTGACACTGCTTTTAATTAAAAATGATTAAATTTCTTTTGTTGCTTTATACACACTTTTTTGGCATTACTGTCTTTAATGACTAATCTACACTCTGTTGTGAAAGCATCTTTTAAATTTTTCTTTAACTCTTCTTTCTCTTTTGTTTTATAACCTTTATATATCACCTTTTACATAGCATCTCTGGAATTGCTCTTGATAACACATAGGTTTGGGAATAAAATTTGGAGATGGGGAAGTTTAAACAAAGAGGCAGTCAACGGAAGAATGTAAGATGTTTGAAATTCTATTTCCAAAAATAGTTTTCCAATTCAAAAGTGTCTCTTAAAACACTTAAAAATTCTAGTAAGTTTTTAATGTTTTTTTACTTTTAGTCTTTTTAGGCTCATAACTCAGATATCTAAAAATAGAATGTTCCCTTTATTTTTAGAATTCTGCTAAAATATAATCTGTAGTGTTTTCCTGTCTCAGAGCTAAAAGATTCATACAAGTGGCATTTGAGGACCTCTTCCCCATCCACTGGACTTCCTTAACGGAGAAGACTCCTTGGTTCAGGATTGTTCCCCAACTTAGTGTGTTTTTGGACCCAGATATGCATCAGTTGAAGACAGGATCAGATACTGTCAGTATTAAGCCGGATGGAAGGGGAAGGAGCCACAGGAAGGATACTGCTATCATTTTGTTCTTTCTAGTTTTAGATATATAACCCTTATGAGTCACTTATTAGTTGAATTTTTCTGTTCATACATGCTATGTGTTTCAGGTCGCCTTTCCTTTCTCCTCCCACAGATCGGTTGGGCTTTGTGTTCTAAACAAGATAGTGTGCTTATCTGAGTGTTTCCCATCTGCCTTTGATGAAATAGTTCCCAATTAAACTGACTTCATTTTTTTCCTCCTGTCTGTGTTCCAGTTCTCTGCTATGTGTGGGCAAGTGTATATTTTATCTTGAGGGTAGATTTTAGCATTTGAACTGTCCTCCTTTGGTCACCTTGATATTTACAGATCATCTCAGTCCAGTAACTTTTTGTAGCAAAGTTAAAAGATTGTTTCCCCTGTGGTAGTCTCAGTGTTCTCAGCCTTGAAAGAGAAAGGGATGTACTCAATATTTTCTTGATTACGTGCTGTCTTTCCATAGACATATGTTGGGTAGGGCTAGTTACCCATCTGTTGGACCAGCTACTTCATAAAACTTTCAAAGGACAGTAGTATGTAAGACAAGTATGGATGAAATTGACAAGGGTGTTGGATACAGGTGGAACCAAGGGTCTGCCAAGAAGAGCATGTATGTGGATCTGTTTCTTTCTTTTGCTTATATACGTAAAAGCAGAGAAACTGAGTAGAGGAAGGAGTAATGGCAAACTGACTTTTCAAGTACCTATTCTGAAATGTTCAAAAACTTTAATAATGTGTTGGGTTTGTCAGATTCTTACCATTTTGTTCTGTGTTGTAGCCATCAACTGGGTTATAACAGTAGTATAACAGCCATAGAGTAACATACTGCAGTCACTTACGATAGGAAATGAAAAAGCATCTGTTATGAAAACCTCAGTAAACTAAAACCCAGTGATTCTTCTGAAAAGCCAAGACATTTAGACCTTTTCTAGGTGGGCCATAGATTTTCTAGCAGCAGAGTATCTGTTCTTCCACAATTACAAGCTTTATAGGTTATATAAATATTTTGTATATTTTGAAAGTAATTAAACCCTTTTAGACAGAATTCAAGATGCAGAGTTTTTACACTAAATCAGACTTTAGCATAATGGATGTGATAGAAAGTTTCAGGGTACAGTTTTCATTCAGTATTTGGAGCTCGGAAACTTTGGTGAGACATACTTGTGTATCGTAAAGGTTTCCATTGTCCTTATTGCTTGTGGTCTTTTACTAATGCTTAGGATTCAGTTAGATGCTGCCTTTCTGTGAAACCTGTCTCATTATAGTCACCGTTCTCCTATCTACAATAACACCTTCACCATAAACATTATCATTTCTATATATCTTCTTAATTAGATTATTTGCATTATATTCATCTGTATATTGACTCCTATTGTTGGCATATGATAGACCCTTGGTATTTTTTTTAACCACTGAGCTCAGTCCCTATCCCTTTTTATTAATTTTGAGACAGGGTGTCACTAAGTTGCTGAGGGCCTCACTAAGCTGAGTCTGGCTTTGAACTTTTGATCCTCCTGCCTCAGCCTCCCTAGTCACTGGGATTACAGGTGTGCAGCAACTGTGCCCACCAACACTCAGTTGTTTTCTTTTTTTTTAAGAGGCTGAGGGGCTGGAGCGGTGGCTCAGTGGTTATGTGCTTGCCCAGCATATGCGAGTACGCGAGTTCAAACCCCAGCACCATGTACACAATGAAGTGTCCAAGGAATGAAAGTCACATGAAAAACTAAATAAAAAATTGCTTCTCTCTTTCTCTCTCTCTCACTATACCCTCTTCCTTTAAAAAAAAAAAAAAAAAAAGAACCAATTTTATTTATTTTTTCATCTGGCCTTTTTCTTTCTGACATTTAGTTGTGTATGTGGTACTGGGGTTTGAACCCGGGTCCTTGCACATGCCAGGCAAGCGCTCCAACCACTGAGCCACTGCTGCAGCCACAGCACTCAGTATTTTTTTAAGGAATGATGAAATTTGACTTGGTGTACTTCCATTAATATATGGGCCTAACTTTTAAAAAGGTCAAGATTTCTTCAAAGTGTTTCAAGCTCTGTTCTTACACTAAGAAATGAATCCTCTAACCACCATCTTGTATTTTAGTCAATCCTTGTCCAAAGCAGGTGCTATTGAGAGCACAATTTTTCAAAGCTGGTTTTTTTCACATCTAAGAATGTGCGGTGTGCCCTGTCTGTGCCTGTGATGTGCGTAGCTAGACAGATCTAAGTGTTCTCATCAAGCCACAGCAAGGGCCCTACACTGCTCTGGAAATTTACCTGGATCATTGTGATTAGAAAGTGAATGATCTGAGATGGACCTTGTAGAAGAACACTGGGGCACAGCATTGACTCTAAAGTCTTAGAATGGAGGAGTGCAAGGGCTCAGCTCTTGACAGCTAGCGTGTGAGGCTCTCACTAGGCAAGGCCTGGTGGCTGTATCTAGCCAGTGCAGTCCTCTCAGCTTCCACCTGTACAACAATGGCCACTTCACTTATAGACAGTTCCCTGGGTGTGCTTTTATCCCACCACACATGGCTGATCTTGAGGCTCAGGGAATCGGTTAATTTTTTTCTGTCTTCTATACGATTATGTGTGCACACCCACACACTTGTCTGCATAGGATATCTCTGGAAGGACCATAAGAAACTGGGAACAGTGGCTGCCTCAGAGAAGGGGAATGGGAGGCTGGGGAATTAGGTTGGAAAAGACTTTCTGTTCCATGGAACAACTGAGTTCTCTTTTAAGTTCACTATTATTATGGCGATGTTTCATAATATAAAAGAATATATAGAGTTTTGTATTAGTTATGTAAAAATTGACACAAACCTATGGAACCTAGTACCCAGCATAAGAAGTAGAGCAGACTTACACATTGAAGTCCTTTAAGTGCCCTCTCTGATGTATGCCTCAGAAATGTGGGGGTTCTGGGAGGATAATGGGGAATTAACCCAGGGATGCTTTACCAATGAGCCACATCTACAGCTCTCTTTTATTTTGAGGCAGGGCTTGCTAAGTTCCTGAGGCTGGTCTTGAACTTGTGATTCTCCTGCCTCAGCCTCGCCAGCCACTGGGATTACAGGCATGTACCACCATGCCTGGTTGTTTTTAACTATATTTCTTTTCAAGCTTTTATGTTTTATACTACATATATGTTTCCTATTAAAAATATTCATTAGTAACTCTTTTTAAAGAGAGAATCAATTTTATTTAGTTTTCCATGTAACTTTTGTTGCTCGGACATTTTGTTGTGTATGTGGTGTTGGGGTTTGAACTCACGTACTTGCACATGCTAGGCAAGCACTGTAACTGCCAGGCCACCGCACCAGCCCCAAATTTTTCTCTTTTTGCTAACTTTTTGTTGTTGTTGTTTGTTTGTTTTAACAGCGAGGGAAAGAGTGTGAGAGACAGAGAATCAATTTTATTTATTTTTCCATCTGGCCCTTGTTTCTCCGACACTTAGTTGTGTATGTGGTGTTGGGGTCAAACCCAGGTCGTTGTGTATGTTAAGCAAGTGCTCTAACTGCTGAGCCAGTGCTCCAGCCCATGTTAACTCTTATCTTTTTTTTTCTTTTAAAGAGAGAGAAAGGGACAGTGAGAGAAAGAGAGAATCAATTTTATTTAGTCCTTCGTGTGGCTTTCATTGTTCTGACACTTTGTTGTGTATGTGGATGCATCCTTGTGCATGCCAGGCAAGCACCGTAAACACTGAGCCACTGCTCCAGCCCCCATGTTAACTCTTCTTAAGGAAGCTTCCCTGTGTCTCCCAGTCCCAGCCCTGTTTGGGTTCATGTTGCTCAGCTGATGAAAAACTTCAGATTCTTCAGTATACCTTTATATTTCTTAGTATTCTAAATATTAATGTGGACTTTAAAAATACATATTTCTTTTTATACTTAAGGGATTTTAGAGGTTGAAGGAAACCTTAGGTTATTTCCTTGCCCTGCCCTTTGCTTAAGATGAGGAAGTTGGTCCACTGAGGTTAATTTGTTTCCTGAAGTTACATGAAATTAGTGGCAAAGATGGAGGGAGAATTTGTTTCCTTTCTCCCATGCCAGTGTTCTTTCTGCTGTAATGCACTTATGAGGAAATCATCAGAGGCCTCTAATATATGAGTCTGTTTATAGTTTTTCCCAGAAATCTTGGTTTTACTTGGGTTTTTCCATTGTAGGTTTCTAGCATTACTCAGACTAACTCATGTCTTAGAAGTGGAGATAAAAACCAGTTCCTGGGTGTCTACTTCCCACCCCGCTGGGAAGTGTGGTCAGAATGCTACAAGCCAATAATTCTCTGCTGGGTCTCCATCTTGCTGTGCCTTCTTTGGCCTGGGTGATGATTTCATACCTTGACAATGATCTCAGAATTCAGGTAGGCAGACAGACAGCCTGTCCGCATCAGTATTCTGGCTTACATCTCACTGCCTCTTCTCTGACTCACTGATTTATCTGGGGACCCCATAGAGTTGGGTCCCAGATGAAAGGAATTTGAATAAGCCTCTCTGTCCTCATCTTTTTTCCCCATCCTTTTTTTTTCTTTTGAATGAGGCAAGATGTCAGGTCCATGAACCACAGTTTTAGCTGTATTAAAACAGTGCCAAAATAAATAAAGATGAGATTCATACAGTCTTGGTTTTTTTATTTTTGGCACTTCACTTTTATGGTTTCTACATGCATTATTTTTAATAGAGTTTCCTTTATAATAACAAGGAAAAAAGTACTAAAAATCCCTGTGCTGCCATTAACATAAAAAAAATCAACTTTCTTTGATTTATAAAGCTAAAGGACAGTATCCACCTGAGCTCATGGTGAGAGGTCTGGGGCATTCTTAACGTCATGCAGAGTCATGTAAGTGGGTGATGGTGACCATAGGGTAAGTACAGAGGGCCTAAAAAAGAGGAAATTAAGTGTTAGGGAAAATAAACTCAGTAGTGAAATTTTAAGCTCTTTCATAATTTAACATTTCTTGTGCATATTATCTTATTTGATCCCTACAACAATTCTGCACTATCCGTAGTTTCACATTTTACAGAGGAAACTAAAGCTCAAAAGTTTAATGGACAGGGGTGTAAATTCAAATATTTTAAGTACTACTTACTTCCATAATCCATTTCAAATGAAAGTCAGGTCGTGTCCCTCATCGTCCAGAACCTATCACTGGCTCTCATTGACACAAAAGCCCAAGTTCTTATAATGCTCTTTGAGGTCTTTGCCATCTGCCCCTCAGCCGCATATCTTCAGCTCTGTCTTCTGCTCTCCCCCTTCCCTCCCCTTTGCTTGTTTTCACGCCAGCCACCATGGCTCCTTTGCTGTCTCTGAACACCTTAGTTCCTGTTCTGCAGCTTTTGTGCTTGTCATTCCTTCTACCCAGAGCACTCTTCCCTGTGTAGCTTCATGACTTGCTCTCTTGCCCCCTTCACATTTTTGTTCATTACTTTTCCATTATGCCTTCCTTGAACATCCCATTTTATAAAATCCGTTTTTAGTTTTCTTCGTACTATTTATTTGATAGAATATGTGATTCATTTGTTTGTTTCTTGGCTTCCACTGGTGTCTCCCTACTAGAACGAGAGCGTGGCAGTGGGAGGTTGTTCTCTTTTGTTTTCTGCTGTGTGTAAGGGTATCTGGCACATAGTAATCACTTAATAATTCTTTTTGAAAAGTAAATTAGTATATTTATTTATTTATTTTTAAAGAGAAGGACAGTGAGAAACAGAGAAAGACAGAATCAGTTTTATTTAGTTTTTCATGTGGGCTTCGTTGCTCTAACACTTCGTTGTGTGTGGAGCTGGGGTTCAAACCCACATCCTCGTGCATGCCAGGCAAGTGCCCCAACCACTGAGCCACCACTCCAGTCCAGCACTTAATAATTCTTTTTTTTTTTTTTTAAAGAGAGAGGGACAGTGAGAGAGATAGAATCAATTTTATTTGTAGTTTCTTGTCTAGTCTTCATTGCTCTGAAACTTTGCTGTATACGTGGTGCTGGGGTTTGAACCCGTGTCCTCGTACATGCCAGGCATGTTGCAACCGCTGAGCCACCACTCCAGTCCCCACTTAATAATTCTTGAATAAACTTTTACCAAAAAATTTAGAAAACATTTTGGTAATTCTGTTCTCAATGCATTAGAAAATGTTTTATACAAGATCAGAATTTTTATATTTACGCTGCGATGTTACTTACCTTGTTTTTTCTTTTTTTTTTTTAGAGAGGGACAGTGAGAGAGAGAGGGGAACAACTTTAT